>JAJTUV010000789.1:600000-806843 GCA_021653895.1 Mastomys natalensis | reverse complement strand
GCCCTTTCCTGGAAATTATTGAAAAGATCCCTGGATAAAAATTTAAGGTTTCTTCTAAAGGATTTGAATTTCGATCCTCAAAATTTCTAAAACTAATCGGGTATTAATGAAATGATTTGGAAAATTGGGATTTCTTGGTCTATATGAATGGGTGGAAAAGGTATTAAAAATTTTCTATCTCTTCGTTTGAAAGAGACCACAGTAATTTCTCTGTTATTGGGAGAAGAAAAGGTAGTAGCTGAAGAGTGAGCTTGACTCCCAGAAATAGTTCTCACAACTTGTCAGACCACATAACGGACACTGGTGGGTCAGTGGTGGGCCAGACCTCACACTGACTGGACTGTTAGATGTGCACATCCTTGGCTCTTTATTTATATGTTGATCTTATTTGGACCCTAAATATATACTTTAGGGGCTTGCTGGATCTTTGCCCTTTCGCTGAATAAATCTCTGTTCTCTGCTTTCCTCTTTTAATTTGGATTTTTTTTTTTTTTTTTTTTTTTTTTGAAAAGTATGGCTTACTAAGAATGACTGGTCAGACTTAGGGGCATGGGTTGTGACTCCCAAGTCCAAAAACAACAACACTTTTGAAGACACAGTTGACCATACAGTTGGGCACACTGTTTAGAAGCAGAGGCTTAATGGCCCCTGGAGTGTGCACGTGGCCACGAAGACACAGAGAAAACCAAACGAATGGAAAACAGAACTAAATGCTCACCCCTCCCTCAACTTTGCAATCACAAATACAATAAAATCTGGTCAGCAATTGCCGATTTAAGCCCATTGCTCCATCTGGTAGGAAAACATGGAACAGGACATGCTGAGCAAACACCGATGCTAAGGAGAGCCTTGTTTGACTTCATTTCAGTGAGGTTTGAGGTTTCCCAAATCACCTTGTGCTTCTGGGTGACCTGTGGGGTTTGGAATCAGGATGTAAGTTGCTGACTGGTGACCCACACACACAGACACCTCAGCCATGTTCCTCTGCACTTTGGAAAGGTTTCTTGGATGCCCATCTGGGTCTTTCACAAACACCCCCCTGCCTGTTTGCTTTCTAGTGACCTTCTGTTTATTCAAGTCTTTTTCTTCCTTCTGAGAGAGAAGGCTTAACCTTTTTCTTTTTCTTTTTTGTTGTGATCTGCTTTTCTTTATGACCTGTTGCAGCTGAAGGAATAAAACCTCCAAAGGCAAAACAAAAGAAAGCAGAGCCCAGGAGGAAGCCTGAGGAGGAGGCGACCGACCGTTGCCTGTTGGTGTGTCTGGGTGCGGCTGGCAACACACACATTCCTGGGCAGCCGCGGTGCTTGAACCACAGGCTGTCATTTCCCCTGCAATGGAGGCATAAACCTCCCAGCAATGTGGGTGGTCTCTGTGAAGACACAGCGTCTGTCCCATTCAGGAACAGCCTTCACTCTGCTGAGGCCCCACGGCAGGCAGGATGTTTGCTGTTTAAATAAATAAACTGATCAGAGGCTTGCTGGCTGTGAAGGCCCCTGCCCTCCCTTCCACACAGGCAGGTCCTAAGGCAGAGAAAAGGCCCACTCAACAGAAAGGAGCCACCAACGCCACCCACTGTGGCTCACCCTCCTCTGGTCTCTGACCAAATGGTGCCAGGCAGCCAGCAGTTGTGGTCAGCATTGGCGTTTGGGAGCGCGCTGAGTGTGTCACTCTAGCTGCTGTGACCAGGGCCTTCTTAGAAATGCCAGTAAACGGGGAAAACTGCTCAAGACTCTACTGCCCCCCTGTTTTGCCTAGGTGCTTTGTCCCTTGTCCCCTTTGTAGTAGGGAAGCTGAGTAGCTTGTCTGGTTCTTTCACTGGCTTCCCTTCCTGCTACCTATTGATCAAGATCTCCCAGGAATCTCAGTCTTTGCATGCCAGCTTTAGCCCAAAAGGAAACCTTGTTAGAAAATTCAAGTTTATCAGGAACCAGCTCTGGGACAGGTTCAAGCTTTCAGAGTCACCTGTCTTTTCTGGAGTCTCTGCCACAAATGTTGAGCAGCTAGACTGTGCATTTGAGAGTGGAATTTTGTGGGCTGTATGTACCAGGGGCTCCCTAGGCACCTAGTGTCTGTCCAGGTGCTCATAATGTTTATAGATGAACAGAGGACAAACGTGGGAGAGTTAACACGTTTGATTGGCCTTTGTCCTCTCATTCTCTTCTAAGTTTTTCTTTACCCTGCCCCGGAAGCCCCTCAGAGCTGTTGTTGTACAGCAATTGTCTTTGCTACTGATAGATAAGTGTTTCTCCTGCTGTGATGAGTTCTAGTGAGACAAAGATCAAAAGTAGAAATGCTGGCATCTTAGCTCCACATGATTGAAGTAATTAAAAACAGAAACTGTGTTTTGAGGTTGTATCAGTTGGACACTTGGAGCTGGCATGTGCTAAGAAGGAATGGGTTCCTGGACAATCCAGCAGGGTGTGTGTGTGGAGGGGGTCTTTTACATAATTGCTTCACAGGGTTTGTGAGATTTGGTCCTTGTGATAGAGTCTTTCTTGATCAGGAAACTGTTCACAGAGCACCTACCCATTGCACCCAGGGGTGGGCAATGAGAGGAGAAGAATAAATATAGTCATTTCCCATGTCAGACGAGTTGCCCTGTGTTTGTTTAATAAAAGACAAAGGACTCTGCTAGGGACAGGCTGTGTCCCTGACTATTTTGGGGACAAGGGATGGAGGGGCAGGAAGGAATGTGTTGGAGTGGCTCAGTGCTAGGCCAGTTTTTGGGAACAGAGACCATAGGGAGAGGGAGGAACTCCCTATACAAAGATGTACAAAGGTGTACTTAAGAGCACAGAGAACAAGTATCTAAGGTCAGTTTGTACTTCTTCAAGGCCCCAGTGAGAATGGTTAAAGCTGGCTCAGGGAACACCCTTCAGTCCTTGCTTGGGCTGAGTAAATCAATAAACATGGCAGTGAAGACAGAGCTGGGGCTAGGAAGCCCCCCACTCAGGCAGCATCGGAATTGTGATTCCACAGTGCTACAGCTAGCTCAGTTCCCCTGGGGACTCAGGTGTTAAAAGCTTGGCTGCCAGTATGATGCCAGTGAAGGGTGGTACGAGATTTTAGAAAGTGCCTAGTCGGAGAGAGTTGGGTTGTTGGAGACAAGCCCTTAAGGAGGATAATGAAACTCTGGATCCTTCTCCGTTTCGCTTTGGCTGTGAGGTGGGTGGCTTTGCTCTTCCACAGATTCTTCAGTGACTTGGCACCTCAACAGGTCCAAAGCTGTGGAAACAACCACTTATGAGGTGGAACCCTCAAAACTGTGAGCCAAAATGAAACTTTCTGTGTACTAACTTAATTACCTCAGGAGGGATACTGAGGGAATATCAATTGCATATTAATAGCGGAGGGTAACTTCACAAAATAACCTAGAAATCTCTGAGGTTCTTTTTTAAATTAAATAATTATTTCTTTTTTTTTTATTTTTTTCTTTTAATTTATTTAGTTATTTAAATCACATCATAATTTACTTATTTACACAAGGGTTATAAACACAAAAAGGCAGGATGTGGGGAAGGGAATGGCACCGGAGCATAGTGGTTCAGGGGGAGTACAGATACCTTTCAGAACAGGGTATCAGCTGGGTGTAGGTTCAGGGGACAGGTCACTATGATTCTGCCTATGATTCACTTGTCCTTATCTAAGTTGGTACTGTCCACCAAGGCCACCTATTTATAAGACCTATGACTCCTCGGGCTGGTAAATTTCCACAGAAGCCTCCTGTTTACAATAGCTTATAGCCTGCTGTTTCAGTGTTTTTCACAGAGACCCAAGACTTGGTGTTAGCATGCATGTATGTCAGGACTATTGCTGACTTTAGGCCTATGGCTGATTTTAGGCCTTTAGTGTATATGTAGGGCTGCTCCTGACATCTCCTCCTTTCTATAAGTATAGAAGGGCCTTGGCAATTCTATTCTTGCGAAGGCGGGGATAGAGGCCTGACCTCCAATAATTGAAGGGGACCTTGTAATGGCTCAGGTCCTCCTGTCGTTGTCCAGTGAAGCATGAGGGCCATACCCATCCCGATGCCTTTTTTCCTGGAGAGGGGATACTTTTGACATCAACCCCTATGCAGTCAGGCTTGTCCCTCAGGGAACCCAGATAGATTAAATAACTATTTCTTATCATTCTTTGTGAATGGGTGTTTTTCCTGCATGTGTGTCTGTATACCACTAGCATTCCTGATGACAGAGGGAGGTTAGAGCCCATCAGATCCCCTGGAATTGGAGTCAGAATTCATGTGGGTACTGGGAATTGAACCTGGGTTCTTTAGAAGAATATCCTGTGCTCTTAAGTGATGCACCGTCTCTCCAGTCCTAAGTATTCATTTTCAGATATGTGGGATTTCAGAATCTGAAGACCATGATGAAACATTTTTGCAGGATGAGATGAAATTGGTGCCCTGCGGACAAGGCTCATGGCTCCCAGAAACTAGGTAAGTTTCAGTGTTACCAGCGGTTCTCAAGCAGGAGCGTCTGCTTCTGAGGAGACACCCTGTAATATTTGGGGGCATTCATGAGTATAACATAGGAGCCAGCCATGGGTAATCCCTGGATGTCCTAACATCCATGGGTCACTCTCATGACAGCTATGATCTACCTAAGATGGCAGGGGTATCACCTTGTCACCTTAGAGTATCCCTAGGCTGGAATACACAGAAACTCCTGTGTAAGACTCAGTGTCAGGATTCACACAGGAGGAAACAGCATTGTGATGGGGGTCTGCAAAATGTCTACCAAGAGAGACTATATGTTAGCATCAAACCAGAACTCTGAGTAACGTCATATTCAGGTGACCTGCGACCTCTACCTCGTTACCAAGACAACCGCCAAACCTTCCCATAATTCACCTGACCACCTCACCTGTTACCTGCGGACGAATACATCACAGGCGATATAAATATTCAGGGCGAGCGCATCTCTCTCTCTCTCTCTCTCTCTCTCTCTCTCTCTCTCTCTCGCCATATTTCTCCCCACTTCTTCCCCCACCCTCTATCCAAATAAATCCACTTTCTCCCGTGGAATCAGCTAGTCTGGTGTGGTCTGCTTTAAGCCTTGCGCTGCTGTAACCCTACACTATAGGCACAAACCACATGGTCAGCATGGGATGTGCTGGCCTCTATGCTGCAAATGTAGCACCAGGGCAGAGCTAAATCACAGAATATTTTCATGCAAGTGTAGTTTTGAGACTGTCCCTTCCTGCCAGATCTTCTGAAGTGAGAAGTAAGAATCTCTATTTTCACTTAAGGAACCAGGAAGAATCAGCTGGCTTGATGCTGGCCCTGTGCTGAACATGGTTGGGACCAGGCTGAAGTGCTCACAACAGATACGGGTCAAAAATATCAACAATGGATCTCTGAGAGTTTTCTGAGGGGGAAGTATGGTACAATGAGAGCCAGGGGAGCATGAGCTGTCCTTCACACAAGCTGACTCCAGGGACAAGAGGTGAGTTTGTGGAGAGGGTCATAGATAAATATATGGAGGGATGGGATAGGTACAGAGGCCCTCATGCCAGAAGCAGGAGGACAGAACAAGTCTCCTTTGAGGGAAACTCCTTTTCCAGCTTATCCTGGTAAGTGTCTATCTGACCATCCATGTTACTGTAACAGATCTACACAGGTTGGGTGGCTTATAACAAAAGAAGCATAGCTAGGCTGTCAGGGGACAGGAGTAGAGATGATTCGCTGTGAAAGACTGCCTTTGTGGCCTCCTAAATTCATATGTTGAACCCCAATCCATGTGCTGGTGTTTGGAAGTGAGGTCTTGAGAATATAATTAGGCCATGAGAATGGGCTAATATGTACAGTATTAGTGTCCTGACCAGGATCTCTTATAGGAGGCTAGAGAGCTGGGTAGCTTTTTCTGTGATGCAGAGATACAAGACAGATGCCTCAACCTCAAAGGCCACCCTCCTCGGAGCAAGCATGGCTGGTGCTCTGGTCTTGAACTTCTTGCCTCCAGAAAAGTGGGAAATAAATTCTGCTTCTTTGCAATAGTGTAGTTTGAAAGAGAAATGTCAACATAGGTTTTGCATTTGAACAGTTGATCTCCGGTGGGTTGAGGAACTTTTAGGAATTGAAACCGTGTTGGAGGAAGAATGTCACTCCAGGTGACCTTTATGAGTTCGTATCCTCAGCCAGTGGTGGTTTGCACATGCCTTTACTCCCAGCAGAGTCAAGCAGATCTCTGTGAGTTCTAGGCTAGCCTGGTACATAGTGAGCTCCCGGATATCCAAGGCTACATAGAGAAACCCTGTTTCAGAACAAAACAAAACAAAACAAAACAAAAAACAAAAGCAGAGACAACAAAGCCAAATTCAGAGTTCGTATCCGTAGCTCAGTTTCCAATTCTCCATGCCTTCCTCATTGTTACACATTCTTGCTTTGGAGCTGTACACTCCCAAACAAACTCTTTCTTTCATGAGTTGCTTTTGGTCATGTTGTTTTATCACAGCAACAACAACAACAAAATAACTAATACACCAACCCACAAGATTTATGGTCCTTAGATGACTTCCCCAGCTGACTGTGCATCCCCTGATCATCTCAGGCATATTATAAACAGTGTGGGGGCCTGGCTGAGGGACCAAAGGAGGCTAAGTTCCCCAGGCTTTCTGTGGCTAGACTCCCTGAACTTGGGGTGCCTACCTCTGAACAGGCTGTGGTCTTCTTCATGTGTCCTGAAAGAGCTACCCTGTGGTACTTCAGCTCTGTGGTAGGAGGAAAAGCTGTTCCATTGGCTTCAGAGACCCTCCTCTTGCCTGCAAGGAAGTCTTTCTCCTAAACACTATGTCAGAGAGAGGCCACCTCTGTCATTGCAGGGCAGTACACCCTCCTCCCATACCCTCCTCTTGATTCACAGGCTCACCACCACCTGGAATGCTAGCATTGTCTATACCTTTCTTCCCTTCTTTCTGAGTTCTCACTGGATGTATGGTAAGCATAGGAGAGCCACCTGTCCTGAACATAGTCTCCAGGCTTTCAGCATTGATTCCTTCCCCGGTGCCTTAAGATGGAAGTCCACATCTAAGGGGTCACCTGCTTGGCCTGTACCCTAACAGGGCTCTTTCTAATAGTTATTAGCTCAAATGTGTGTTCTTAAGAGACTTCTAGAGCCCATTCAGAAGTCTGCTAGAGAGAACAACTTCTCCTGTTATGGTGGTTCAAATGAGGAATGTCCTCCCATCGGCACATGTATTTGAACTCTTGATCCCGTTGGTGATGGTGCTTGGGAAGTTATGGAACCTTTAGGAGGTGGAGCCTTGATGGACAGCACTGGGGTGGCCTTTGAGGCTTTAAGCCTGGCCCCACTCTGCTTCTCTCCCTTTGCTTTGTTTATAGTTGAAGATACAATGATGTCTCAGCTCCCTGCTCCTTGCTGCAGAGCCTCCCATCTTATCTCCCTGGAACTGTGAGCCAAAATAAGCTGCGTCATAAGTTGCTCTGGGTCTTGGTGTTTTGTCCAGCAAAAAGAGTAACAAACGCACCTGCAGTGCAGAAAAAAGAAGATGGGCAAAGGGAGGGAGTGAGGGAGGAGGCAGCAGGGAGAAGGCAACGTCTACAAAAATAAACCAAGTCACTCAGCTTCACAGACTTGGATGTGCTGTGGAAATAAGGCTTTGTTCCCGGAGGAAGAAAAGCACTTTGGTGTCTAGTGATGGTAGAGTAGTCAAGCTCATGTAACCTTCACCATGAGCATGATTGTGACATGTTAGCGCTAGAATACACATACTCAGAAGGCTAATACATCACATGCTCCCACATTCATGTTGCTTACTCAGATGAGGTCTGGCCTGAAAAAGTCACATAAGTGATTTCTATCAAGAACTAAAGGAGAAGTTGCCCTGTGCTGAGGAGGAAATGGTTCACTAAAACCTACAAGATTTTTGCCATTTAGTCACCACAAATCTGTGAGGAGGAATGCACACACAAACATACACACTCACACACTCACACACATGGAAACACACACACACACACACACACATTCACAGACACAATTTCATGGAAGGCTCTTGAGGAAGATGCTCTAAGTTGCTTTGCCTCATGAAGGCCAGGAAGCAAGAGGACCAGACAGGAAGGACATCTTGCTAGCTACCCCTTTCTCCAGCTAGACCCTCTTTTCATAGAACAACATACAATGAGTTCATGAAGGGTTTACTCTACTGGTTAGACCACAACCCTTGAGATCCAGCCACTTCCTGTCATCTGGCACCTACAACATCATTGGAGACTTCAATCTATGTTGAGAGAAAATTCTCTATAATATCTATGAGTGTTCTAATGTTCAGAAATTGGGCATGTCGTAAGGATCCGTATAGGTTATTAAGTGACGACACACCTGGGAGAATCCAAGTGGTTAGAAACTCCCTGGGCTATGTCTTGAGGATCCGTTCTTGATTAATGATTGGGGAAGACTCCACCCTATACTCTCCTGAGACTTCTCCATCAATTGAGCTATAAATACACCAGAGCATCCTGATTAATATAAGCAATCTCTTCTTCCTCTCTGCCACATAGGTTCATCAGGCTTGGCTATAAGCACCTTTACCTGCTAAACTATTTCATTACCCCATATTAGTCACTTAAAACTTTAAAAAAAAAATTGCTTTACTTTTTTGTTTGTGTATATGTGTGCATACAGATGTGTGCACATCTGTGTTGGGTGTTTTCTCATAGTCCCAAGCTTAAGTTCTGAGACAGGGTTTCTAACTGAAACAATCACTGACTGGCTAGATTTGATGGCCAGTGATCTTCCCGATTTTCTGTCTCCCTGCCCCACTATATTACGTTATAGTGGCAGAAAACTGAGGAACACATTTGGTTGTGTTTATTTCTAATGTTTGTGTGTGTTCATGAAGAACAAATTACCTCAAACATTAGAACTGAAAACGCCACCGACGGCTTTTGGATTCACATTAGCCACTGTTCCAATCTGTTAGAATGTTTTGTAAAATTCCACGATGAGGCAGTTCCAGAGCGTGTCTCTATGCTGGGCAGTTTATCTTCAGATGGACAGGAGCGAAGAGAAAAACCTCCTCCCTGGGGGTTATGTACAGCACTTCTCTGCCGATAATTGCTTGCTTAACACAGAGCTGAGGAGTGTTAACAAACTGGGAGGCCTGTGATTCCTAAATCACTGGGGCCTTCACCATGCTCACCCGTAGCTGGAGACAACTGCTCTACACTTTTCCTGACGAACTTTTAATTTCATAAATATTTCTTCAATCAGATTCAGTTTCTGGGAAGAACTGCAGGCTCTTGGCAACGAAATAAAGACAAAGAACCCTTGGCTCCATTCATCTAACTTGCTGTCAAAGTGGTAGAAAAAAAAACTCACAGAAGTAGCACATTTAAAAACCTATTAACCTCTCTCCATGCACATAACAATACCATGCAACTAAAAAGCTTTCCAATAGCCTTTCTTCCTTTTATTTTCCTGGAAGGGTCTTTTTGTACCTGTCACTCAGATAAATCAAAAACTTCTTTGATCTACTTTACTTCAGTAGATAATTTTGGGAACTTGTTGCTTCAACTTTACCTTCTGTAGACTCAACCCCTGCAAGGAATTGTCTTTTCAAAGAATTAAACGTGAAGTATGTTGTCCTGAAGTTGCTGAGTGAGCATGTATTATTATTATTGGGTGTCCTGAGTCTCTTTAGAACGTTCTCTCTCTCTCTTTATTTTTTTTATTTAAACAGTGTGTTAAATCTGGATCAATTGACACTTATTAGGAGTCATTTAATATTATATCTGTTTAGCAGAATAATACTGGTGTTCCCAAGGCCCATGACCCTAGCATGGGTTGTTGCACAATAGTGTTAAGTGTGGGGTCTTTCTTGTGGAGCAGACCTTAAATCCAATGAGAAAGTGGTTGGTTACTCCTGTAATGTTCATACTAGGATTTTGTCAGTAGGCCTATCTTACCAAGTTTAGTTACTATTGTATCTTGTAGAATATGCAGCTAGATAATATTGATGGTTACTCTTCTCCTCCAGTGGTGTGTAGAGCACCTTCAGCACTTGAAAGCTAGCCTATAGGGATGAAGCTTCCAGGCAAATGCCACCACCAATTTCTACATGTTCTAGGATTCAACCATGTGGTTTCTTTAGCAATAGATTCTCACTGTGAGGTTCTGGAGGGTAACCAAGAATAATGACAGTAGCCCATAGTGTTTCAGAATCTATGAGACCACAATGACCAACAAATCAAAAGAGAAATCCTATTTCTGGCACTGAACTTTTTGTTAAGTCTGTGATGTCTAGTAGGGACATTGTTGTCCTATAGGGTGACTCATTTAAACTCCCTACCCTCTACACACACACACACACACACACACACACACACACACACACAGTAATCCAAAACATAGCTATGTAGTGATTACTAAGTATATATCCAATATAATCATTAAAGTTGTGTTTAATATTATCAGTTCTTCTATTCAATAGTAATTCTCAATGTATTTAATTGCGTAGCATTTGTTGATTACTGTTTCTTCTGGATAGTTGACATTTCAGTAAGAGACATTTTTTATTTATTTATTTATTTTATTTTTTAAGGAAATAACATTCTAGAGTTACTTAGAAGCTTGGCTTGGTGTTAATACTAATCACATCAACGTCCCTGTTTAATGACTTCAGCTGGTTTTTTAGTTATTTCTAGTTATTGTTTTTGTATGAAATGGTTATAATTTACACATGAACTGGCTGGTGGAATTAAACATAATATTGAGGTTTTTAGTCTATGCAGATGAGCGCCTCTGTGTGGTCACCCTTCAATGATGCCATTGTGAAGTTGGAGCCGATCCAGAACAGGGCAAGAAAGTTGCTATGTCCCAGTAACTTTATTTTTATGAAATCGACTTGCGCTACAACTGACCCATAGGTCACAGGTTGTTGATTCTTCAATAGGAAAGAATATATAACAATAACAAAAAACTTCCCAAGACTTCCCAAATTAATACCTAGTTTAAGAGCAATTCAAAAACAAACAAACAAACAAAAACAAAAACACTGGATCATTTGAGTTTTATGCCTGTATGGGAAACCTTTGAAAGCAAGATGGAAACCTCAGGAGTCTTGTGAGGAAATCTCCTAATTTGACTACATAAGAGTTTAAGGGCTGGAGAGATGGCTCAGAGGTTAAGTGCACTTACTCCTCTTATAGAGGACTCAACTTTGGTTCCTAGAACCCAGAAGGTGGCTCACAACTGCCTGTAATGCCAATTCCTGGGGACCTTGTGCCTCTTCTGGTCTCCTTAGGATTCTGCACAAAACGTTGCAAACACGAATAAGGTTTTTGTTGTCGCTACTGTTTTTGTTTTGTTTGTATTTTTGAGGCAGGGCTTCTTGGGGTAGCCTCAAACTCAGAGATCTGCTTCCCCAGAGTTGGGATTAAAGGGGTGTGCCACCATCCCCAGCCACATAAATTTCTTTCTTTTTTTTTTTTTAAATCTAAAAAAATTTTTTTTAGACATTTTAACTTGGAAAAAGATACAAACATCAAAAAGATGACAGGGCAGAGAAAATATTTGAAACACATATGGTAGAAGATTAACATCACTGAGCTTGTGAAGCTCTTCTTAATTATTGAGCAAAAGTGTAGGAGAGTGGATGATTCCTTGAAGACAAAATGAAAATGAACATCAAACATTTGAACTGTGTATTGATGTGACCAGCAGTTGATAGGATGCCAGCTATGGCGATAAAGATCTGATGGCTTGCTGATTAGCTTGGAATAAAAGTAAACTGATAGCATCTAATTCCAGTGAAGTGACTTGTAGTGAGAATGTCAGCTAGCACATGAGCAAAGGAAAAATCTGATGCTGCTTATAAGATTAACAACAACAACAAAAAGAGGCAAATTTGAAATGACGAATTATCTATAAATTAAAGGGGAAGAGACACTTTGTATCAAAACTTCTGAGGTACAGGCAAAGCTGTATTCTTAAGAAATTTTATAAAAAAAAAAAATTTATAGTCTTAAATTTTTTTGTGTGTGTTTTGTAAGCCAGCTTTAGTGACATATGCCTTTAATCCTGGCACTTCGGGAGGCAGAGGCAGGTGATCTTGATGAATTAGAGGCAAACCTGATTTACACAGTGAGCTTCAGAATAGCCAGGGTTATACAGTGAAACCTTTACCTAAAACAAATGAAATGAAGATGAATGAATAATAATAAAAAAAGTTTGTATCTTCTGCCTGGAAACCTCGCTGTTGCTGCTTGTTTGTGTGTTTCCGAGTTATTAGTTCCCAGTCCTTGTCAGAGAAGCTTCTTTTTGCCATGGATAGCAGTCTGAGCTGAAATTAAACTCAAAGAACCAGAGGGAGAGTAGGCTAGGTGTGTGTGTGTGTGTGTGTGTGTGTGTGTGTGTGTGTGTGTGATGGGGGGAGTAGTTTCTCAAGGTCTCTCTCTTCTGTTGTTTTCACAGTCATTTGGAAGTTTATGATAGTAAAGGGAGTTAGCTTGTGCATTTCCAATTGGAGTGGGGCAGCCGGCTGGAAGCTACAGAGAATAAATATGATTCTGTCTCATGTCTGTCTCTTCAAAGATGAAGATGCCATCCCTTTCACCTAGCAGCTACCCACAGCCCAGAGGTGCCTGTGAATCAGCCTTGCTAAGTCATTTCTCAGGGACAAACCAGTGTGTGACAAGACCCAGATCAAACAGTCCTTGTGCGAATTGGGTGCAGTCAACTTAAAAGAAGGAAATTCTGCCTGTGTGGGTGCTTCTGGGTGTGGACAAAAAACCCAGAAGCTGCTTTTGTCAGCACCTTTAGCAGGAAGGTACTTTTTTCCCTGCCGTATGCTCTTCAGACCTCATTGTGTCTGTGCTGCACCTCCACACCCAGACCTGAGGTAAGGGTGAGCCAGGCTTTGTGTAGTATATTCTGTCATCTCTTATGACAATGTTTTACAATAGAGTTCGATGTGGTAGGGCTTCTGAGGGAAGGAGAATCAGGAAAGCCTTCGATCTAGCTGCTCAGTGGTCCAACGCCTCTTCTTCCTCCTTCAAGAGACTGGATACACCCCATTCCAGGAGGATGCCAAAGAGAGTTCTGGAGATTATATATATATAATCCCTGAGTTTTGGGGGGAATATTTACCATGGGAGCATCAGAAAGCCAACTTGAGAGTAACACAGGGCTCAGTTCTCAGTGTGGCTTCCCTCCCTCCGGATGTGGTCCCCAGCAGGCTTGTGAGGCCTGTTGATTTAGAGCTCATCAGAAATCCAAAACTTGTAAACACAGGGATAGCAGTCAGTAGAGGGATGTGAGAAACTCGAAAATGAGCAGCCAATGCAGGGAGAGAAAGGCCAGACCCGCTGGACTGTGGAGAGGGGTTCAATCCTGCTCTCAAACCATATGGCATCCTGAATATGAGCCGGGAACAGGCTGGGAGGTACTTGGCGCCTGACCATGGAAACATAAACGCAAGGCATTTTGTTTCCTTGTGTGTGCTTTTTTCCTTTTAAATATTTACTTTTTGCATTTTGCCAGGACAGAGTTTCCATCTCATATGCAGAACAGGCTGTTTTTGCAAATGGTGGGGGGCAGGGGTAGGAAAGATGCAGCTTGACTCCAAGGACTTGTAATAGGATTCTATCATATCCAAGGGCTGTTTTGCCTCCTTCCCAGGGCAGTGCTGTGCAGAGACCTGCTGCATGCTTAGTGTCTGGGTCTGGTAGGTTCTGGAATAAAGGGTGAGTGTTACTGCTCCCCATTCATGACTCTTTCTCCCTTCCCCAGAGCTCATTCCACACCCACAGAGCATTCAGGGAGAAAGCTGACAAGCCGTGGAATATACATAGGCATTCCCTCCAAAGTCCCTCCAAAGACTGAGGCCATGGATTGTGAGGGAACCATAACCTGGAGAGAGAGAGGAGAGAGAGAGACAGAGAGAGAGACAAGAGGGGCGCTCTCTGACTTGGAGGCTGCAGATGGGTCATTGATCACAAAAATTTCCATGCCACTGAAGAGGCAGGAGGGAGGAGTATGGGGAGAAGGGTAGCCAGGAGCTTGGGTGGCAGAGGGCTAGCAGCTAAAAGAGAGAATAGGGTTCTGGCTAATTCCCAAATGAAACATAACTGTACCATATAAAATAAATAAGTTAGTCCTGGGCCATGAGCCATGTTTCAACCAAAACAATATAAGCACTCCAATGCTCACTGTCTCTGGTTCTCTAGGCTTCCAAACATGGAAGTTCTGTCATGGAGGAGGACAGTGGTTGCACAAGGCTGACCACGTGGTTGGAAGGCAGGCTCAGAGCTGGCAAAAACAGATGTTCTGACCTAAAACTATTCAGTCTTGGCATTTCCCCCCTCCATTGGTTATGAGGGGTGAGGACCGGAGAAAGCATCCTAATAATGTCAGGTCATCTACGAGCCCTTCTATTTGTTCAATACACCTCCAAAAGATACATGAAGTCTAGAGGGGAATGTATATGTGACCATCTAGACAGACACACCTGGCCTCAATCTGAGACTGATTCGCTAGGTTTGAGTCAAACCCTAGAGAATCCCTGACAGGTTTTTAGGAGATGTTGATGCTGGTGTGTGGACCACACCTGAGTCCTGTGGTTCTCATGTGCCCACCTGGCATTCTTGGTACATTGCTTAACTGGAGGGGTTGGAGTCTAGCGTTTATTATATGTGTATGTGTTCGTGCGTGCACACATATGCACATATATAGAACATGTGCAAGTAGAGACTGGAGATCGATGGCTGGTGTCCTCCCTTATTACTCCCTACCTTACTTTTGGGTCATGGTCTCTCACTGTTTCGGGTAGACTGGCTGGCTGCTGGGCTGTGGTAATCTGCTTGTCTCCATCTCCTCCAGGCACTGGGATTATAGATGCATGCTGCCCGACCAGGTTGTTTGTGGGTGTGGGGGATCCAAACTCAGGTCCTCACTAATGAAGAAAATATCCTGTAGGCTTGCCTATAGCCTGATCTTATGGAGACATTTTCTCAATTGAGAATCCCTCCCCTCTGATAATTCCAGTCTGTGTCAAGTTGATATAAAAGGAGCCAGTATACCTATGTAGCCATTCCCCTAGTTGCTAGAGTGGCTGGATTCTGAGGCCAGGTTCCCACCAAATCACAGTGCTTTGCCTGTCAGTCACATATCCCATCAGCTGAGGTCTGACTTGACTTCAGAATCTTTCCCCGCACCGTCCTCTTGGCTAGAACTGCCATACAGTGAACCATGTTATCTTTGAGTTGGTGGAACAAAAAAAAAAAAAAAAAAAAAAACAACCCATATTTGATCATAAATGGTCTGTTACCTAGGCAGGGAGACCTGACTGTGGATTATATCTATGTGGGTTTCTTCCCAGTTATGAGAAGGCTAGATGAGATTAGTAGTTCTCGGTGGAACAAGCCTTGGAAGCATCATACTAGTCTGTTTGGCTTGCCATAACAAAATGCCATGAACTGGGTGGCTTAAACAAAAATAATTTAGTTCCCACAGTTCTAGAACTCGGTGGGAATGAGTCAGCTCATCACATGTATAGGTACCTGTTGGCTTTTTGTTGTTGTTGTTTTGTTTTGTTTGCTTTTCTTTGCTTTGCTTTTCAAGACAGGGTTTCTTGTTTCTCTGTGTAGACCTGGCTGTCCTGGAACTGGCTATGTAGGGAAGGCTAGCCTCAAACTCAGAGATCTTCCTGCCTCTGCCTCCTGATAGCTGGGATTAGAAGCATGTACCACCACGCCCAGCTTATTTGGTTTTTAAACACAGGCATCTAGGGTCTTCCTTCAGAGAGTCTGGTTCTGCATAGGATTGAGGCGTTCTGGTTTTTGTGGCTACATAAAACTGCTTGGTCCTCAGAGTCGTTGAGGGGAGAAGATGTAAGTTCATTGATGACAGGGCTCCTGTTACTGCTCAGAGAGGGACTGCTTGCGCCTCCAGACTGAAGGGCCTCTGCCCATCTCTGTAGAACCACTCAGCCTACCTCTCTCTGTAACAGCTTGTTCTGGACCCAAAGCCCAGGGAGGGGTTTCGGGTTTATTAGCATGCATGCCCAAAACCCGGCACCAAGAGCCAGGCATACAGTAAGCACATCATCAATGCTTTTTGAGGGTCTTGCCTGGGACCCCTCTTAATTTTCAAAGGTCTTTGAAACATTCAAAATCACCTTTAGGGAGCTCGCGAAGGAGCCCTGTGACATGATTTAGGGGAGAGAGGCCCAGCTGCTCGGTTTTCACTGTCCAGCAGGCTTCAACAACAGCAGGGACATTTACATTTCCCTCGTCTCTCTGAGAAGCAGAAAGCAAAATAGTTTGCGCTGTGACCAGAAAACGAATATAAACAAGCACAAAGAGCAGAGGCGGCCTTTGAGCGCTCCAGCCAGCTGCTTCCTCATCCTTCCACTGCAGAGATCCTGAAGGGAGGGGAGGACCCAGATAAAGTGGGACACCTCCTCTCTTCTTTCAATCCCGGGGAAGAGTAAGGAAGTCAGGAAAGGAACGTGCCCCGTGGGAGTTGTGTTAAGTATGGGGTTGCAAAGAAGACATGAAAAGAATTAGGGATGGTCTGGAGCAAGGAGGAAAATCCCTAGACAAGTCATGAGATGTCGCTACTCACTTGTCAGAGCAGCTGAAGGCAGAAAGCAGAGACAGATCAAACTCTGATGAGAAGTTTCTTCTCACAGGTTCCTAGCACAGGGGGCTCCAGACTTGCAGGCCATTCCATTTATAATTTTTTGACACTTTATGACTGCACAAGATGGAGCTATATTCAGAAGAACCATGTCTTAATTTTTTAAATTAATTAATTTATTTTTTAAGTCAAGGGCTTATGTAGCCCAGGTTAAGGATAACATTGACCTCCTGATCTCCCGCCTTCATCTCCTGAGTTCTGGAGTCAACATATCCAGTTTTATGCAGTTCCTTGGATCAACACGGAGTTTCTTGCATGCTAGGGAAGCGCTCTATCAACATGAGTTACACATCCAACCCTGACTTGTTTATTTAGAGGTAGTATCTCATTTCGTATCCCTGGCTGCCCTTTAACTCGCTATGTAGACCAGGCTGGAGTCCACCAGTGATCTGCAAGCTTCCAGTCAGCCACTGGAACACAGAGGGAGACAACCTGTGGTCCACTGTACTGTGGCTCAGTCAAGTGACCACTGAGGCACTTAGCATCCTCTCTGTGGAGCACACTGCTTCTGTGTCCTTACCAACACGGTATCTGGGAGGAGCCTGTTGTTTCTTTATCCTCCTCTTTTCTTTCTAGATAACTTAAAGGGTGCCAAGCAGTTTCTCAAGAGTCCTGTGGTTTGGACGTGCACTTCTGTAATGATTTTGTATTGAGCGTCCTCTCTTGCCTTTGTCAGCCATTGTGAACATTAAGTTTGAAGGAATGTCTATTCAAGTCCTTTGTGTATGACATTTCCTCTGAAAGCTAAGTCTAGAATTATCGTATGATCCAGGAATGTAGGAAGACCTTAGTTTATTCCCTAGAACCAACACAAAAGGATAGATAAGGTGGCACTGAGTACAGAATTTCAGACCTGGGGAGGCAGAGACTATCAGATCCCAGGGGAACCTGGGCCAGCCTGCCTAGACTAAGACCAATGAGAGACCTTTTCTTAAAGTAAGTTCCCAAGGAGTCACACCCAAAATTGTCTCCATAGTTACATATACATATATGTATCTATATCTCCCTACATATATACCCGCACACACACATATGAACATACTAATTATTTAATTGGTAGATAAAAATGACTATTGAACAAAGTTTCTGAAAGACGGAGACACTAAAAGTCTTGTTGAAGCAGGAACTCAACTTTAATGTATCGGCCTCTTGCTTATATAAACTCGGAGCAAAGGGAGGAGGAGTTTTGGTGGAGTGAGAGACTTTGGGGGTGGAAGGGTGACAGAGGGTATGGGGTGACTGACCGGGCCAATGGTGTGAAACTCTACATTAGCAACACAGGGGCAGAGGCAGGGCCAAACAGGTCTTACTGAGTCACACCGGTACCGAAGTGACAGAGATAGGTCTCAAAACTCGAACCAGGCTTAGGTTCTCCCACAAGGCCACAGAAACTTGAGTCAGGCTCGGGTTTGTCCACAAGGCCCAAATCAGGGCCAAAATGGGGCCCAACAGTTAAGAATGAAAATGTCATCAGTGGGTCATAACCAGAAGGAGTGTTCGTCCTTATGAACTACAGTCTGCATCTTTCACATCAGCAAATCACACCCAGGAAGTCAGACAATGATTTAAGAACCCGCAGACAACTCCGGGCTGGAATTAGAACACAGACCTAAGTTCCTACTTCTTTGTTCTCTTAATACAACCCTGGTGGAATGATTTTATTGTAGGACATATTCCACGAGAACCGATAGGTACCAGTTGTGTCTTTCCACCTGTGGTCGAAGCATACGAATTCATGGTAAATATAACGTCGAACATTCACGAGCAGGTCTGCGGATGTAAACATTTTCACGTAGGATGAACAGAGATGTGGATGACTGTGATATGGAATAAACAGAGACCACCCAAGGAAAGCAAGCAAAGGCTATTTATTCTAAGTTTGCTACAGGGAGGGAGTAGGCCGCCAGGGCTTGCATTTGGCAGCTACTCAAAGGCCAACAGAGAAGTGGAGAAAGTTTACAGTGGAAATGGGGGGGTTCCAGGTGTTCTCCGAGTACAGGCTGCTGGTGATGGGTTTGGGAGCCTGCCTGGCTTTCTCTAATTGCTCCTAAACTGGTAGTAAGGACAGAAGTGAGGAAACTTGTCAGTTAGTAATTCAAATCCAGCTGATTTGGGACCGATTGTTACAGGGGTTGTTACTGGAGACAGGGTATGACTTCCTGCAAGTCTGGCTTTCTGGGATGGCTTCTGTAGGCCATGGACTGGTATCCTGGGTCAGTTGCTGCAGACTGGATCCAGCCTCTGTGCTTATACCTAAGAAGAATGTGTCTACGTGTCTCTTTCACTTCCTCCTCACAAGTCCCAAGGCCCCGACAGGAAGAACCCAATCTGTGCCTGGGTCCCCATCTTCTTCGACAAATCCCCTGCCATGGGCAGTATCTCCACAGCCGTCCTTAACCGCCCCAACCCCCCTCACCCTTAGCACTCTTCTCTCATTGTTCTGTTTTAAGAATGAGTTCAGGAAAGGCCTTTCTAGTGTCTTCCTCAATCTCTCAAGCCAAGTGTTTGTGGAAGTCTTTTGTTTCCTTGATTGGGTTTATTCCCAGGTGTTTTATTTTCTTTATTTTTGTGACTATTGTGAATGGCATTTCCATTCACATCCCCCCCCAAATTTCTTTTTCATTGTGTTTGAAAATAGTGTACAAAAAGGCTACTGATACGGTCGTTAATTTCCTCCCACTTTGCTGAAAGTGTTTATTAGCTCTAGAAGTTTGCTGGTGGAGTCACTAGGGTCTTACGACAGACTCCTGTCATCTGCAAGCAGGAACATTTGGCTTCTTTCCTGCTTGTATCAGTTTTGTCTGCTTCCTCTGTCTTAACTCTTCCAGCTAAGACTTCAATCACTATGAGTGGAGAGAGTATTCACTCTTCTGTTCCTGACCTTAGTGGAAATACTTCAAGTTTTCCTCGATCTAGCATGATGTTGGCTGTGGGTTTCTTGTATATAGCCTTTATTATATTGAGGTGTGCTCCTCTGTCCCTTGTGATGGATGGAAACCAATGGTGGAATGATGGTGGAAGGGAATGTCTCAGCAGGCCCATGCCGAGACATCTCTTCCCCCTGAGGGACCAGCCACATGACAGTATAGCATAGAATAGAGTTTATTCAGGGCATGGGGAGGGGAGCCAGGAGGGTAGTAGAGACACACAGAGACAGAGAGAGAGAGGAGAGAGGTAGAGGCCGGCCATGACCACGTGGAGAGAGGGGGAAAGAAAGGGGGAGGGGGCAGAGAACCTGCAGGCAAGAGCTCAAGGGAGCAAGAGAGAGAGGAGGGGGCAAGGGGCAGAGAAGACCTGCAGGCAAGGGCTTAAGGGAGCAAGAGAGAGAGGAGGGAGCAGGCAACCCCCTTTTATAGTGGGCAGGCCTACCTGGCCGTTGCCAGGTAACTGTGGAGGTGGAGTTTAGACAGAATGCTAACACCTTGTCTATGATTTTTATAATGAAGAGCTGTACCTGGTTTGGCCCTCTTAGCTGCCATTCAGCCCTTAATGAACCATACCTGCCATGTTCAGGCTGGTGTCCTCACTATCCCGAGTCCCCTGTCTTTCCTAGGATGTCCCTGTTTTATTTTTTAGTTGCTGCTCAGTTACATGTTTTGTTGCAGAGCCTGTCTTATGGAGGAGTCTTTTCCTCACAGTTATGTACTCGAGGCCAGAGGCCAAAGTTGGGTATCTTCCTCAATTGGTCACCTTAATTTTTGAGAAGGCGTCTCTCACTGAACCTGGAGCACGCCAGTTTGGCTAAGATATCTAGGCTGTCTCCAATGAGGACAGGAGCTAGAAACTCATCAAGTAGTTTTAGGGTAGAGGACCCTGGACATGAACATGCTTTTTTGTTTGTTTGTTTTTGTGTTTTGTTTGTGTTTTTTTGTTTGACTGAAAGCTGGAAATGTTCTGGCCCTATCGGCGGTTCTGTTCTCACTGAAGGCCAGAGATGCCAGAAGTGTTTAAGCCAAATGCCTTTGGTTCTGCTCTGGTCAGAGACCAGGGATGCCAGAAGGAGTCTTGATTTCCTGTTTGGATCTTCGAAATGAACACCTTTGCTTTGAATACACGAGGAAAGGATTGGAACTGAGTGGGGACAGTAGCTGGGCCAAATGGACGGATCAGCTTACTGTCTCTCCCAGCCTTACCTCAGTTTTCTCCATCAGTCTTTTAAAAGCCGGCAGACTGGCAGCTGGATGTCCCTTCCAGAGGCCTGCTGCCTTTTTCTTCCAAACTCCCATCAGTCTTTGTCCATAAATTTCATTCTTTGAATTTTATTCTTTTGAGACAAAAACCTGGAGGCCACGGATTCAAGAGAAGTTTTGTATGACGGTGAGGGTCTAGCACACCAACACATGTATGTGTATGAGTGTATGTACATATAGAGACTAGGGGTCGACCCCATGTTGATTCTTGAGATAGTCTCTTCCTTGCCAGGGAGCCCTAGAAATAGATGCTCTGGCCTTTACATCCTCCATGCTGGGATGCAGGTACATGCTAACATATGGGGCATATTTTACACAGGGCTCCGGGATCCAAATTGGGTTCTTGTGATAGTGTGACAGCACTTACGAAACAAACCATCTTCCCAGACCTGACACACCCGATTCTTCAGGAGGAAAGAACTCTGTAAGCTTGGGGTTATTTTCCCAAGTTTGCTTGACCTCTTATCCAGTGTACCATGGCAATGGGGGCTGGGGAGTGGTCTCACAGGCTAAAACAACAAGCCCCCTTCCTACAGGGCAAAGAATGATCTCCTATGTTTAGAAGAGATTATAACCATGCTATTTTCCTTTCCTTTCCTCTCCTCTTTTTTTTTTTTTTCCAGCTTCCTCCTTATGCAATAAAGGAGACGGGCTCAATTGCAAGTCTCTCTTTCCGCTGGATGGAAGTCCATCTCTTGGAAAGGGACCCTGCTTTGAGGAACACATAAAACTAAGCAGTAAAAGGCAGAACAGCATACGACACATGCCACCCACAGTCATGCCTTGCTAGCAGGACCCTTTTCAGGCTGGGTCCATCTGCACTGTGATAAGAGCAAAGTGATGTCAGCCCAATTAGCCAGGCTAATGTCTGGCTTCCTGGAGAGACCTTTTTGTGAAATAATTGGCTGCCTTGGGGTTAAAATGCAGTAATTACAGGTTATTTTTTTTTAAGCTGAATGATATAAACAGCTATTGAATTCTTCAAGTTCCTGAGCCAATCATTGGACAGACTTCCCCTTGTGTCCCAGAACTGCAGTGGGTATTTTGACAGGTGATTTCAATATCATGTAGCTATTTATTTATTCTGGTTTTGGGACATAAACACAAACTTCTTGGGCTACAATTTTACAAATTCTCCAACAAAGTGAGTGCCAGGGAGAAGAGTTGCTTCAAACATCAAGAAGGTCAGCGGATATTTTGGGCTAAGACAGAAATTCCATCAAGTTTTAAAACCAACAAAACTGAATGATCCATGTAGGCTAACTTCCTTTTTCCCAAGTTGTTTGTTTATTTTCTCTGTAAAAAAAAAACCAACAACCAACAAGTCTGGAAAGGCCATGGGAAGTGGATAACATTTGGAAATATCATTTTATTCTGCCCGAGAGGCAGTGTCAAGGTTGGTTGAGACCTTAAGAGATCTCTATCTATCCTGGTTGTGGTGGGAGTGGTTGATCCCACAGAAGACAAAGCAGCTGGTGTAGGAATCATGAATAGAAATCAAAGAATATTCTAGAAATGACATAAGCACAGTTTAGAGGATTTTGGGCCTCCTTTGTCACTCCGTTCTGGGCACACTGACTAGCTCTGGCACCTTCAAGGATGAGCGCTTTTCACAGTCTAGCACCACCGGCAGCCTGAGGACATGGCTTGAGGTGTAGCTTCAGACCCTGCTGCCACCTCTTAGCCATCCTAGTGTGTAACAATCCAAAGAGGTCTCTATGCATATTCCAGCTGGTTTAAACAACCTGCTGTTGGGGGTTTGCTCCAGACAGCAGTGGCTCAATGCAAGGTAAAAAAGGTCAAGGCAGTTACCAGAGCAGGTCTGGCTGCATTTTAATCTTTTCAGAACTGGGATTGTGGGTAACTATGTAAAATCCACAAATAGTCCTGTTGTGAAGACTTCACTGGGTTACTCTGGAAATTTGAACATACTTCTTCACCGAGCAGCTAAACGAGGAGACATGCTTGCTCTGCCTCTGTCTGCACAGCAGGGTACCTTAGCTAAACTGCTATCTGAGTGTGTAAATGAAGCATAGACATCACTAGTCTTTCCCAAACAATTTTTTTCTTGGAAATACAAATCTTTCGGGACCCAACACACGTATGACTAGTCAGTCTCTGGTCTCTGCTGCAGGGCCCCACAAACCTCAGTGACTCCAAAGCCTATGCCCCAGGATTGGGTGGAGTAACTGGGACAGAGAACAGACAGGTCAGATTGATTTTACAGCTTCTTTATCAAATGCATATGGTGACATTCTGAAGAGGTCTAGAAGAGGGTGTTGGGTCCCCTTAGACTGGAATTAGAGATGTTTTTAAAGTGTAATGTGATGCTGGGGATCAAACCCACATCTGGAAGGACAGCAGGTGCTCTTAACTGCCTAGCCAGCTTCCCTCTTTCTAGGTGTAATTATTTTTTAAATTGTGTATTTGTCCTTCTGTGGGTTCTGCATGAATTCAGGTGACTCAGAAGACCAGGAGAGGGTGTTGGATCCTTTGGGGCTAGAATTACAGTTGCCTGTGAGCTGAGGAAGTGAGTGGTGGAACCAAACTCGGGTTCTCTGCAAGAGCAGTGCACACTCAAATGTTGAGCTACATCTTCAGGCCTAGAGATCTTAAACTGTGGACTGTAGAGCTTTGCACCTGATGGCTAGGGTTGTCAAAAATTGGCTTCAGCAAAAGATTTCTTAACACAATTAAATGCATAATGAATCCACAGCGTTTCTGTCTGAGCTCATCCATGTTGTATCAGGAGACTTCACTTCAGACCAGGCTCAAGCAAGCAAGGTGCTCACTTTGCTCTGCACATGCTATCACATACCGTGCAATGCCAATAATGGCTGCCTGAAGTGCTACAGCAGGTCTAAAGGGAATGTGGTGAGGGTACTTCCCACAGTTTTGCAGATGATGCTTGTGCAGTTCTCATGCACAACTTGACTCCCAGTACAGTCACTGTTCCTGAGGAGGCAGACCCATTCTAGCTCCGGTGAGGTGTGTCTGCTGCCTCATGATGGACACAGACTGAACAATCAATCCCAAGTCTGATGGATTCTACAAAAGGTTTCTTCAGGACTCCAAAGTCATCCTAAATAATTCATAATTAAATTGCAAGTAGAGCCCTACGGACAGTGTTCTTGTGGAGGCTGGAGAGAAAGAGTCTGCAGCCAGATGGAAGGAGCCATGGCGTTGATGCTGGACTGTATCTGGGTAATGGAAAGGTATTGGAGGAGGTGGCAAATATAATAGATGAAAAAGCAGCAGGGCTGTGGGTTAGAGAATGGCTGGTTTGGTAGGGTCAGGGAGGGCCACCGTTCGAGGCTGTTGCAATTAGACATGGTGGCTGGGGCCAGTGTTGGCTGTAGTGATGGAACACCATCACACAGTAGTAGTATCAGTAGGACCAGATTTAGCTTGAGGAACAAGGGGCAGGGTTTAGACTCCAAGATGTAAACATAACCAGGTTGAGAATATGGTTCGGTTAGCAGAGTGTTTACTTAACATACGTTAAATCCCGGGTTCCATTCCCACTTCTACATAAATTGGGTTTGGTAGCCTATGCCTGTAATCCCAGCACTGGGGAGATAGAAGCCAGAGGTCAGACGATGAAGGTCATCCTTGGCTACATTTCAAGTTCAGATCAGCCTAGGATACATGAGATCCCTAGTAACAGTGCTTAATTCAGACTTACTCTCATGACTAGATGACACACAAGAACTACAGATCTGGTACTGAGGGTTCATCCTCTGCCTCTTGCCATGGGTGATATACCCTGTAGAGCAGCTTATGTAGCTGGTACCCTTAATGATCTTCACAACCATCCGATGAGGGCAGCTGGGTCATGGTGTCTATGCTGCAGGGGAGGAAGGTAAGAGGAGGATGAGAGGAGGATCTGAGGTCACAAGGAAAGTGGCCACAGCTGTGTGCTGAAGCACAAGTTTTTCTGATTGCACAACCCCTGGCTATCACAGTTCTCTTTCCCAACTTGATGACCAGACTCACCCGGGGATACTTGTTAATCATGTGAATTGCCGGGCTCTACCCCAGACACGCTGTGCGGTAAGATGGGGTTCTAGAATGTGACCTAGTGACAAGGACTGTCAGGGTCTCCTTGACAGAGACTGACCTACGCTGGCAGGTGGAGAGTACTGCAAGCCAATATTCCCTCTTTATTGCTGGACCCCAGGAAAGCCATTACACTCAGTACCCCAGTACTCTTAATTTGTCTTTCTTCCTCTCTCTGTTTATTTTTTTAATAAAATATCACAACCTGATATTTTATTATTTAAAAATTTTTAATTTATTTATTATTTATGTGGGTGTGTATATATTCACAAGTGTGTACAGGTGCCTGTGTAGAGGGCTCCAACTAAACCTGGGTGATTTTTATAAAATAGAGATCCTTCCCTCATAGTCTTTGGGGAAAGAATGGCTGGCTGATCCTGCTGGCACCTCCTTCCTGCCTGTCTTTAACTTCCAGGGACAGATCTTCACATTTGTCAGTCACTCTAAATGCCCCACAGTTCCAGGACACCTTTCCTTGGGGTGTCAGTGCTGTTTGTCTAGGGGTGAGGTGGAGGTCACACCCTGGTGACTGCCTCCCTGTCTACTCCCTTCCCTGAACTTCCCTACAGCCTTTGAGTTGGAACCACTTGCTGGCCTAGAGAAAGAAAGACGTGGGAAGGGTTCTTGTGGTCGCTGTGCCCTGATCTGGGGTAGAAGGCAGGAGAAATTTCCTGGGCAGGAAGGTAGGAGCTTGCTCTGCCTCCCTGGTGGGGAGCAGCTGTGGGATGGTCAGGGGGAGTGGAGATGACTGGGAGGTCCTTGCAGGAGGGTTCGGGCTGCTCCCTGGGTGGGCCCAGCCGGCAGAGCCTAGCTGTATTCTGTGCGGTTGAAAGAAAGCTGCAGGGTGGAGGGAACCTTGTGGCTCAGGGCCTCAACCGCGGGTTATGCCACACATGGCTAAAGTACACAACTATTAGCAATCAAGGCAGGACCTCCCTGGGAGAGAAAATGACACAAGGGTTACTTCTCTGTAAACATCCCGGTTTCTTTTAGGGGTTGTCTTTCCTCCCTTTGAGAAGTTGCAAATGTGCCCATTGAGAGCTTCAGCTCTTAGCTCACATATGGGGGAGGAGGGTCACACATAAACACTCTCCCAAACAGAAAAAAAAAAAAAAACCCAAACACCATGGGGACTGCCAGCAGCCTGTGTCCCGAAGTTGAATCTGCTGGACACAGAGCACCAAAAGTGCTTGAATAAGAAAGGGGTTGCTGGGAGAACAGCAGCATCCCGCAGCTTCGTGGATGAAATCTTTTCAGCTGCATTGTCTGGGCACCTTTGTCTCAGGGGCTACTTTGAATAGAATATAGCATTTGCGCACTGCCTGTGAAGGAACAAATTTAAATCACAAGGGTAACCTGGCAGCATCTTTGGAGGACAGAGACTGCAGGGCCTTTCAGAAGCCTCCATCTTGCCAATCTTCCCAGCTACATAGTTGCAAGTTGTTGCTCTACCTGGCAATTTGGTATCAGTGGCTCTGGGAATTGTGAACATTGTGTCAACATGGCTAGTGAGCTTGTGAGCTTCAGAGACCCTTCTCCAGCCTAAGTAGTCAAGGCAGTTTCTGGGTGATTTTAAGGAAAGTGAATGGATGAGCCAGGGACTCAAGTCTCATGACCACAGGAGCTCAGGTTTAAGTCTCAAGTCACCTGATGACCCAGGCCCTGGCTATCTCACTGTTATCAGGGAAATTAAGGTTCCCTTGGGGGGGGGGGTTAGTCTTGTTAACAAAATAACTTAAAAATAGAATAAGAAGGGAGCCTGAGGAAGATCATTTTGTTAGAGTTTGAAAGAAAAACACAGGGCAGGCAAGCTGTTAATGGAGAAAGAAAGATGGAAAATTATACCTTTTGGATATAGGCTGGCAATGAAGGTAGCAAGCCGCTGCATGGTGGAAGACAGGAAGGGCTTCAGAGGAAAAAAAAATGAGAAAGCTTAGAGTGTCAGGGAAAACATGATTAGAGTTTTGGCTGATATCTGAAAGAAAAAGATAGAGGAAAAGGGACCTCACACTTTTGTTAAGGATAGTACTGCCGAGAGGTGGGCTTCTGAGAAACATAAATACACTATCTCATTAAGGGCACAATTATTCTTCCAATCTCAAAACCCATGGTTGGAATGCCGAAGTACCCAGCTGAGGCCCTATGAGGTACCTGGGCTTGAACTCTGATACTCTTAGAGCTTGCTTTTCTTGTTCCTGGGATCTGTCCCAGTCTGAATCTGCCTCTTTCCTCCCTGCAGAAAGGTAGTGACTGGACACCCCCAATGTATACCCTTTTGCTCAGGGACACAGTGGGTACCAAGGCCAAGCAGGAATGAAGATATGCACCAGGCTTTATGACAAATGGAGGTTCTACAGTCTCCTGGGTAGCAACACCATTTTCCAAATGTTCACAGATTTCTTTTTTCCATCTAAAAGTTCCTGGTTTTGGAAGTACTGTTTAGACATAAAATGCACCTTAGAGTCACTATGACAACCGGTGGTGTGCATAGTCACGTGGAGGTCAGAGGTCAGTGGAGAAGTCAGTGTCCTGTTCTTCTTCACTGTCATGCTCTACCAGCTGTGTTTGTCTGTTTTTGTTTGTGTTTGCTTTTTTTTCATTTTTTTATTGGATATTTTATTTACATTTCAGATGTTATCCCCTTACCCCATCCCCACCCACCCAGGAACCCCCTTTCCCATCGCCCCTCCTCCTGCTTCTTGCGGATGTGCCCCTACCTACCTCCCCACCCCTACCTCCCACCCTCGAATTCCCCCACACACGGCTCCAGCCTTCATGGGACCAAGGATCTCCTCTCCCACCTATGCCTGACAGGACCATCCTCCCTTACATATACAGCTGGAGCCATGGATTTGTGTTTACTTTTTTAGTTTTTGTTTTGAGAGAAAGTCTCCTGTATCCTAGGCTGGCCTCAAACTCTGTGTAGCCAAGGTTGGCCTTGAACTCCTGATCCTCTTGCATCCACTTTCTGAGTGTTGAAAGTATAGACATACCACCGGCTGGGTCCTCTCGGGCCCAGCAACTACGCCCACCAGAGGGCTTCCAGGATGCTCACTCATGCTTGCCAGTCACTCCACCAACTGAACCCCATTCCCAGCCCTGGAACTTTTTCTTTAGATTTTTGGCAATCTATTCAGCCTATAATGATCTTTTCCATAAGAAATACTTCAGGCTTCTACATCCTAAGAGCCTGGAAACATGGAAAATGCTCTCGGGCTATAATAGAGGAAAGAGAGAATTGGACTGGAGACACCTGGAGAGACTCTCGGGTGTCTATGTGAAAGGAAGATCTGAGGCTCAGGTTGACAAACCCAACATGAGCCCAGGTCCCTGCTAGACAACGAGGGATGCCACCCCTGTTCCACCCCTGGGCTAAAATGGTTTCATTCCCAGGTTGATCTCTGAGGGCCTCATGAGTGAAGACAACTGTCAAGGATTTATCTAGAAGCAACATATTCCTTTGAATGTGAGTCTCAGAGATGGGTGCCTGGCCGACTCTATAATCAGCACACAGGAGGATTCTGTGCTAAGGGGCCACCAGGAGGCTGGAAGGACACTGCATAGAGTACCAGCTGTCGACTGAGCCCACCCCTGGATCCAGAAGGTTTTATTCAGTGGCAAAAGCAGTCTTTTGAAAATCAAAAACAAAACACACCAGTGTCTTCAGATTATGCACAGGCGGTTATCTGAATCTTTCTCTTTTCCTCAGACTCTAAATGCAGCCGAAGGTGTTTGGAAGTCGGCCAACACTTGATCATATCATAGGTGACAACAGAACCCAGGCCACCAGAAGTCAACGAATCCCTCATGAGGCACAACTGCTGTTGGGACTTCCCTCTCGAACTGTGACATTGCCAGCTGGGTAAATATTATTGACACGCAGGTGTACTGCAGTATAAATGGTGCCTCTCCAGGGAGGAGGCTTCTTTATGAAGTTACTCTTTCTGTCACACTCAGAGAATAAGGAAGCTGTACTCCCTCAGTCCTAAAAGTCTTGATGTGGAGAGAAGATACAAAGTTTGTGTGTTCTTTACCGCCTCTCAGCGCCAGGATCTGGGGCACAGGCTGAGGGTAACAGAAAGGCAAGAGCTGGCTTGTGTAAGTGAGAAGCTGAGGCATGGGCAGAGGAGTCAGGTGGCTACAATGTGGCGAAGTGATCCTTAAGAGGATATCTCCGAGTCTTAAACACAATAACTGAAATTGTGTTCTTACTTGGAAGTAAGAGTTTTGCGATCAGATTGAAGATGTTGAAATTAGAGTATCTTGGATTTACCATCCAGCCAAGTCCAATATAATGGACAAGAAGGTTATCCCAGCAAGAGAAGAGAGGGAGATTTGAGCCTCAGACAGACACAGAGGAAGACACACTCCATGTGGAGTTGGGGGCAGAGGTGGAGAGAGACAGAGACAGAGAGACAGAGACACACACAGAGAAAGAGAGAGATCATTAAGATGGGCAGCTAATCCAATAAGATTGATTGGTTGATGCCAGGCAAGCAACATATAGAAACGAGGGTCATTACAAGCCAAGAGAAGCAAAGCCAGTCAACAGTGTGATCTCTGACTTTTAAAGCCCAGGACTGTAGAGATGGGCCCATCTGTTGTCTAAGTCACCTATTCTTTTTTTTTTTTTTTTTATTAATTTATTTAAATCAAATCATAATTTTTACTTATTCACATAGGGGTTATAAACACAAAAAGGCAGGATGTGGGGAAGGGGATGACACCAGAGCATAGGTGTCCAGGGGAAGTACAGATATTTTTCAGAACAGGGTATCAGCTGGGTGAAGGTTCAGGGACAGGTCACTATGACTCTGCCTATGATTCAGTTGTCCTTATCTAAGTAGGTACTATCCGCAGAGGCTACCTATTTACAAGGTCTATGACTACTCAGGCTGGTAAATTTCCACAAAAGCTGCCTGTTTACAATAGCTTATAGCCTTCTGTTTCAGTGTTTTTCCAGAGACCCAAGACTTTGTGTTAGCATGTATGTATGTCAGGCCTATTGCTGACTTTAGGCCTATGGCTGATTTTAGGCCTTCAGTGTATAAGCAGGGCTGTCCCTGACATCTCCTCCCTTCTCTAAGTATAGAAGGGCCATAGCGATTCTATCTTGTGAAGGCGGGATAGAGACCTGACCTCCAATGATTGAAGGGGATCTTGTAATGGCTCCAGTCCTTCTGTTGTTGTCCAGTGAGGCATGAGGGCCATACCCATCCCAATGTCTTTTTCCTGGAGAGGGGATACTTTTGTAAGTCACCTATTCTATTAGCAAACAAATAACATCTTTCCAAGACCAACTTGACATGCAGCCAACATTCTACCATCAAATACCTTATGCACTGACCACTCATACTCCAGCATCCCTACACCCATCAGACTCCAGGAAAGGCTTATCACAAAGAGCTACCGGGTACACACTGAACCCGTTCATTTCTTTCTCACTGTGGGATCTTGAGCTAGGTCTTCATCTTCCTCCACTCCCTATCATCTATAAAATCAGCAGGAATAAACTCTCTCAGAAGTCACACAGGTTGAATATATAAAGAGATGCCGGGTCCTGTGGTAGCACATACCTACAATCTCAGAACTGAGGAGACTGAGGCAGGCAGATTCCAAACTGGAGGCCAGCCAGCCTGGGGTACATATTAAAAAAACAAACAACAATAAAAAGATTTTTTATAGCTGAGGCCAAGCTACCACTGAACCCTTCCCATCTTGTGGTAGGGGACATTTGCTGTGTTTTTCAGGCCCTGCTGAGCACCCTGACTCTTTGGAGGGGATACTAACATCTGTGGGAGTGGGGCATCTCTATTGTGTGCAGGTTAATTATTAACTATGTTTCTTCTGGAAGTGGGGTCTCACAGTGTGCTTGGCTCAGCCATACTCTCATTTGGTCATTTGGGTGTTTAAGAATTATTTATTTATTTTATGTATGTGAGTACACTGTAGCTGTCTTCAGACACACCAAAAGAGGATATTGGATCCCATTACAGATGGTTGTGAGCCACCATGTGGTTGCTGGGAACTGAACTCATGACCTCTGGAAGATCAGTCAGTGCTCTTAACTGATGAGCCATCTCTCCAGCCCTGGGTGTGGCTTCTTAAAGGAGTGACATAGAGAACCCACAGCTATGACTGAAGAGGCATGAGGTGTGGGGTGACATGCCTCAGTGATGTGAGCCCACAGAAGACTCTCTCTCTGTCTGTGTGTCAAACAGTCTTTGTATGTTCAGAGAGGGAACTTCACTGCATTCTTGGCTGGTATCTCTGTTTTTCTTCATTTTTCAGAAGCTGATCTTCCAGTCATTCCACATGATATCTTCCAATATCATATCTTAAATCTTTCCTGTAAGTTCCTCTTATAACCCAGGTAAGCTTTGTCCGCCACCGAGTGTTCTGGTGGGTTATGGTGTCCCCCTTTGGTCACTTGGCTTGAACCCTCTTTTTCCCCTTGGGGCCTGTTCTCAGCTGGGAACTAGATCAGAAAGTTATCTAACAAATTATTTCACACCAAAGTAGAAGAGATTTGAATCAGTGGCAACTTCCCAGAGGTATTTGCATTTTGAAAATGGGAAGGCAACCGATGGGGCTGGGTAGTTCTCATTTCTTCAAGGCTGAGCACATGGATGGAGCCTCCTGGCTTTTGCAGCTATTTTGTCTATTCTGTCATGGCCAAGGGCTACTCATCTGAGAGAGCACCTCCCTGCTGTCTCTTCAGCTGGTACAGGCCATGGCTAGGCTGTCTCCTCAGGCTGTGATTTCTTCGAATTTTACTAGTTTAGCCAGACAGTTCTGATTTTATTTTTTCTTAAAACTTTTATGAATTTATTATATTATGTGCACATGTGGATATGTGCATGTGAATGCAGGTACTCATGAAGGCTAGAAGAGAGCATTAGATGCCCGGGAGCTGAGTTAATACCAGTTGCGAGCTACCTGATATGGCATCTGGAAAAACCAGGATCCTCTGAGAGAACAGTGCATGTTCTTAACCACTGAGCCACCTCTCCAGCCCGACAGCTCTGAATGTCATATGTGAATGTCCACTCAGATAACTAACATTGGCAAGTGAAGATGACATTTTGGCAGGCTCAGGGGAAGAGGGGAAGAGAGGACAAAGGGTAACTCCCCCAATATCTTAACATCTTGTTTAGTTCTGATGGAAACTGGGAGGTCAAGTGAAGGGGGTGCACTGGAAGGGTATGAGATGAACAACCAAACACAAGTTGGAGATGCCATGATTCCTGGTCTATCAGATGGTCCACTCTTACTGACTTTCTCACTAGAATTACTCCCACTGAAATAGAAATAGCTCCCCATGGACTTGGATCTAAGAAAGGAGGGAGAATCAAGAGCAAAAGGTAGTAAAGAGAATGAAATATATGTGTACATGTGTACAGTGCCCATGGAGGCCAGAAGAGGCATTTGGGTTCCTTGGAGGTGGACTTACAGGCAGTTGAGAGATGCCTAGTGTGGGTGCTAGCAACCAAACTCACATCCTCTACAAGACCAGCAAGTGCTCTTAAGTACTGGGCCATTTTCCTATAATCATCAATTATTTTATTTAATAATTTATTTAATAATTATTATATAATTAATAACTTTAATTTATTTTTATATGTATGGGTTGTTTGGCTTGCATGTATGTCTATGCACCATTTGAGTATTTATTGCCTGCAGAGGCCACAGAAGGATGTCAGATCTTTTGGGACTGGAGTTACAGAATAGTTTGTAAGCTGCCATGTAGATGCTGGGAACCAAACTCAGATCCTTTGAAAGAGTAGCCAGAGCTCCTACTGTCTGATTCATCTCCTCGGCATCCTTCATTGGATTGAAACGTTAAGCAGGATCTAAACATGCAGAGCAAGAGCTGGCCAACAACATAATCCCATTGTCAGTGTCTTTATGTAAACACTGTGATGCTGGGCATGGTGGTCCATGCTTTTAATCCTAGGGAGACATAGGCAGGCGGATTTCTGAGTTTGAGGCCAGCATGGTCTTGTAGCTAGTTTCAGGGCAGCCAAGGCTACATAGAAGAACTGTGCCTACAAAACAAACAAGAAGAAGAGGAAAGAAAGAGAGAAAGGAAGGAAGGAAGGAAGAAAGTAAGAGGAAAGATGTTGTGATGACTCACACTGTGAGGTAAGAAGATTCATTGGTCAGCCTTCCATTACCCTAATCAAATGTCTGACACAACCCAGTCTACATAGAAAAGAGGTTTATTTGGACTTATAGTTTTGGGGAGTCTAGTCTATGATCTGTGATAGATTAAATCCCTGGCCTTGAACCTGTGGTGAGATGACACATCATGATGGAACATGTCACAGAGGAAGGATGCTCACCTCATAAACAGAAGGCAAAAGGGTAAGCTCTATAGTCTGCTCACCTCTTCCCACTTTCTGTATTCCCCCACCTATCCCTACCCGAGGGACCAGGCATGAGTAAATGTCACAGGAGTTTAGAGTCCCTTTCAAAGTCCCACTGAGGATCACCAAGCACATTTACTGACTCTAACATTAGTACTTTGGGAATGAGAAAAGAGGAGGTCTTGTTTGTGCCCTTGACAGTTGGGCACAATGTACTGGGGAGAGACTGTCTAGATGCTTGTTTTTAACTCTCTCTCTCTCTCTCTCTCTCTCTCTCTCTCTCTCTCTCTCTCTCTTCCTCTCCCTTTCCCTCCCCACTCCCCCCTCTGTGTGTGTGTGTGTGTGAGTGTGTGTACCATGTGCAGTGCTTACCAAAGCCAGAAGAGGAGCTTGACTCCTTGACCCTTCTGGAGCTGGAGCAGCCCAAAATGGGTGCCAAGAACCAATCCTAGGTCCTCTTCAAGAGAGGATGGAGCCATCTTAACCACTGCGCATGGCTCAGCTCCTGTCTTGTTAGTGTCCTGGAAGTTCTTGCTGTATGAGTTTTTGCTCATAGCACACTTTTGTATATTCTTCTACACTGTGTATGTTGAGAAAGGGTACTTTGTAGACAGGTAGTTTACTTTTGAGTAATCTATGACATAATTCCTGGCAGAAGTGATCCAAGGGAGGAAGGGATTATTTTGGCTCATGGTTTCAGAGGTTTCCACCTGTGGTTGCTTAGTTCTATATGCTTAGGCTTAACATCCTGGTAATGGGAACATGTGGTGGACAGGAAACAAAAAGAGGGACAGAAACAGGGATTGCAACCTTCAGGGTCCACCTCCAGTGCCCAATTTCCTCCAGCTAGGCCCCACTGTCTAAAGTTTCCACAACTTCCCAAAATAGTGCTGTCCAAACGGGAACCAAATATTCAAACACATGAGTTGGTGGGTAACGTTTCACATTCAAACCATAATCCCTCTCTTACAGGGTTTCAGCTATCTGTGGTCAACTGCCATCTAAAAATATTAAATGGAAAATTCCAGAAATCCACAAGCCATAAGCTTGAAATTGCATGCTATTTTGAGCAGCATAATGAAATCTTGCACCATCCAACTTTGTCCTACCTGGGTGTGAATCACCCCTTTGTTCAATGTATCCATGTATGCTACTTGCCTGTCAGTCACTTAGTAGCCATCTTGCTTAACCAATGCCTACATAACCAACCTTCATTTTACTTAATAATGGCTTCCAAACACAAAGGTGATGCAAGGGGGCCAGGCATAAAACACACCAGAGGATAGATTAACTCTGGTGCTGTTTCGGTGCTGCAGGGCACACTGGAAAACTGCAGTCCACACCGGGTTCAGTAATATCCATGGTTTGAGGCATCCACAGGGGTCTTGAAACATGCTCTGTGGATAAGTGACTGCAGCAGCATTTAAGACAGCCTATAACTAGAGAGGGTGGGAGCTATTCTCAAGTGATGTGATTAGTACGGGCACTCTTTAATTGCACTGTATGGGGATTAGCCTTATTGTAGAAAGACACAAAGATGTGAGAAAGAAATTGAAAAAAGATCTGAGGCAATAGATTTTTACACATAAAACGGTAAATTATTAGGTGTTAGTTAAATATAAACGCTGCAAACAGTGTGTTTTATATACTCCTCCCAAGAATAAAAATATGCCAAGCACAGAGGGGAAAGGCGTTAGCTAATCAGATTTCTGGCCTCCTCCTTGAAGCCCTAGTAACTGCTGTGCTGTTTTATGAGGTAGCAACCCAGTCTCCACAGACAGGAGAATCCAATAGAGGGCTGGAGGGTTTGCCAGCCTGGGGACTAATTATTGCCTTGTTAAACAGTGAGATGGGGTTATTGTAATTTTGGGGTATGGCAGTTAAAATGTACGGTGCAAACTAGCTTTTAGAAACTGATCATTTCTTGAATTCAAGGAAAAGCCAAAGGAGTAAAGGAGTAGCTTACAGAAATGCAGAATCTCCTCAGACCCCAGTTACAAAGGAAGAAGAAGAGGAGGAGGAGGAAAGGAAGAGAAAAAAATGGAAACTGTTAAATGAGCAACAGAATCAGATAGAAACCCCTTCAGGCCACCTACTGACCCGATAATGCTACTCACTGGCACATGTCATAAGGTTGCCGTAATGTAGTACCACACAGAGCAGTTTACAAGTCTATTCTCCAGGAGTTAGAGAAATGGCTCGGTGCTTTAAAAACATGTAACTCTCTTGTAGTGTAACTGAGTTCAGTTTCTAGCACGGCATGGCAGAGCACAATTCACTGTAACCCCAGTTCCAGAGGATCTGATGACCTCTTATGGCCTCTCTGGGCTCCTATACACATGAGCTCACATATGTACACACACACACACACACACACAAATTACAAAGAGAGCTATCTGTAAAGCCTAGATACTAGGATAATGGTCACAGAATGACTGGAGCAATCCCGTTCACATCTATTTCTGAAAGAGCCAAAAAGGAATCGTTATGGTTTATTTCTCAAGCGTTTGGTACAATTTACTAGTGAATCCATCTAGACATGGTGCTTTCTGTTTTGGAAGGATATTGATTATTGATTCATTTATGTAACAGATAAACATTGGTCTGTTTATATTGCCTGTTCTTTCTTGTGTGAGTTGGCAATAGGTTGTGTTTTCCTGGACATTGGGCCATTTCACCTATGCCATCAAATTCTATAGACATAGACTCTTTCAGAGTATTCCCAAACTTGCTGAAATACAGTGATGTAGACATTTAGGAAAATCAACACTCTAAGTAGAACTGGAAAAAAAGAAAAACAAACAAATCAAACAGACATGTCATAGCAAAAACACTGAAGATAAAAGATTAAAAAAAAAAAAAAAAATCCTGCAAGTACCAAGAAGCATCAAGCAAGAGGAGACAGAAACCACAGGAAGATTGACAGCCAACTTCTTGGAAGAAACAGTGGAGGCTGCAAAGCAGTGGATGACACATCCAAAAGGTTCACGAAAAAGATTAGCTAAAGATTAGCTAAAGTGAGAATAGATATGCAGTAAGCTGCCATTACAGAATGAGAGCAAAATAAAGATTTTTCCCAGATAAGGGAAGTCTGAGAATATGGTGGTAGCTAAGTGTCCTTACAGGAAATACTAAAAGGAATTCTTGTGGCTGAGAGCACGTGAACCCCGCAATAACTTGAGGTCACATACAACAAACAGCAAAGGTACTTGTGTAATTAAAAAGAGTAGAGTAAATGTAGGAGGGGCTAAGGTGGGAGGAGTAAGGAGAGGAAGAGGAGGAGAAGGAAGAGGAGGAACGAGGAGAGAGGAATGAGAGACGGGGACCATGGAGGTGGATGTTCACATGTCTCCTGCAGTCAAAGGTAGTTGGTATATCTAGGTTGGGTATTGGGTTACACTTCTGATTGTATGGGTATCTTGTTACTGATCATTATCAAATATGTAAGCCTTTGATTAATCTTTAAGCATTACAGTCTCACCTTTCTACTGAGCCCAAGTGGATGGTAGGATGGCCTGGGCAATGCCCAGCCTTGCAGAGACAGGGTTAGATATACCAACCTTACACCTCTGATTGAGTGGGCATCTTGTTAGTGGTCATTACCAAATATATAAGCCTTTGGATAATATATAAGTGTTAGAGTCTCATTTGTACTGAGCCCACGTGGTTGGTGGGATGGTCTGGGTAATGACCAGCCTTGTGGAGACAGCATGGAAGTTTGGCAGAGCCATCTCGAATGCTGGCGTCCTGTGGGTGGCAGGGCTGGTGTTTCTGGCTGGCCGTTTCTAGCTGCGGTGCACACATGTCCTCTGGCCACAGGACATGACAGCTCAGCTAGGCAGAGCTGCTGTAGCTTAGATAGTTGGCTTACCAGAGGCTGTTTTAAATAATTACTTCAACAAGTAAATGCACATTTTTCTGCCTCTTTTTGTCTTGTCTAATATAAACAACTTTTTCAAAATAATATGGATATAATGCATTTTGGGATCTTCAACACATAAGAATGTCAGATACATGTGATATGTTTGATATATTTGGCAGTAATAGCACAAAGGTAGTAGAGAGAGCAAAGCTCTATTAGATTATAAAGATGTCTGGTGTGATGGTTTGTATTTGCTTGGTCCAGGGAGTGGCACTATTAGGATGTGTGGCCCTGTTGGAGTAGGTGTGTCACTGTGGGCATGACCTTAAGACCCTCACCCTAGCTGTCTGGAAGTGAGTATTCTAGCATCCTTCAGATGAAGGTGTAGAACTCTCAGCTCTGCCTGCACCATGCCTGCCTGGATGCTGCCATACTCCTGCCTTGATGATAATGGACTGAACTGAACCTGTTAGCCAGTCTCAATTAAATGTCCTTTATAAGACTTGTCTTGGTCATGGTGTCTGTTCACAGCAGTAAAACTCTAGCTAAGACATCTGGTAAGACAATAACAGAGTTGTTGTGATTTAAATAAGAATGGTCCCCATAGCCTCATATACTGAATGCTTACTCACCAGAGAGTGGCTTAAATTGAAAGAATTAGAAAGTGTGACCTTGTTGGAGGAAGCTTGTCACTGGGGGTGGGTTTTAAGGATTCAAAAACCCAGGCCAACTTCTATACTTAGAGAAGGGAGGAGATGTCAAGGGCAGCCCTGCTTATACACTGAAGGCCTAAAATCAGCCATAGGCCTAAAATCAGCAATAGGCCTGACTTACATGCATGCTAACACAAAGTCTTGGGTCTCTGTGGAAAAACACTGAGACAGATGGCTATAAGCTATGGTAAACAGGCAGCTTTTGTGGAAATTTACCAGCCTGAGTAGTCATAGATCTTGTAAATAGGCAGCCTTGGCAGACAGTACCAGCTTAGATAAGGACAAGTGAATCATAGGCAGAGTCACAGTGACCTGTCCTCTGAACCTACACCCAGCTGATACCCTGTTCTGAAAAATATCTGTACTCCCCCTGGACACCTACGCTCGGTGTCTTCTCCTTCCCCACGTCCTGCCTTTTTGTGTTTATAACCCCTGTGTGAATAAGTAAAAATTATGATTTGATTTATAAATAAATAAATAAATAAAATAAAAAGAAATCAAAATAGTCATAATAAAAAAACCAACCAAACAAACAAACCCAGGGCAAGTCCAGTGTCTCCCTCTCAGTCTGTGGATCAGGATGTAGCTCTCAATTACTTCTCAAGTGCCATGTCTGCCATGATTGTTGCCATGTTTCCTGCCATGATAATAATGGACAAAACATCTAAAACTGCAAGCAAGTGCTCAATTGGCTTGGTCATGATATCTTTTCAAAGCAATAGGATGAGGGTAATTTTTTTATGTTAATGATCTAAGGTGTCTAAATAACAATAGCATCAGTAAAAAAAGGGAGTACAATGTAACTAACTATACAGGGATGCATTTGTTCATCCCTGGAACAATTCTGTAACTGTTACAAACTAGAACTCAATTCTCTTGAAATGTATGAAGTAAATTCTATGGCAACCACTTAAAACAGCTAAATAAAGGGCTGGATAGACAACCCAGAGATGAAGAACACTGGCTGCTTCTTTAGAAAGCCTGGATTTGGTTCTCAACACTCACCTGTTGGTTCACAAACACCTCTAATGCCAGTTCCAGAGGATTTGGTGCCTTCTTCTGGCCTCCATGTGCAGTGTAAGAGCACAGTGCACCTATATATGCACAGGCAAACTCTCATATACATAAAATAAAAACATATTTTTAAAAGAAAACAATTAGACCTCATATCCCATAGAACAACTCAAAATAACAGACTATAACACAATACATTATATACCGTATTCTTTCCAGGCATACATAACATGGCACTTTTTCCATGACAAATCTCATGTTAAATGCTAAAACAAATCTCAGACACAATACAAAGTATGTTCTCTGACAATAATTCAATAAAAGTAGAAACCGGAAAAAAACAAGAACTTGGAAAATCCATAAATGAGTATAAATTAGGCAAACACCCCTAAATGACTAGAGAAAGGGAACCAGTGCTGGGGTGTAACTCAGTGGTATGCTGGGTGTTCAGCAAATAGCAAGTGGTATGCTTGGCTTCCATGTCAAATACCACAAAACAAATAAAACAGAATCAGCAGAAATGAAATCAGAAGAATTGGAGATAACTGAAAATAAAATTGTAATGCACCTTATGAGATGCAGTCAAAGTGGTGCTCAGAGGAACATGGTAGCTAAAAATGTTTAAATCACAGAAGACAAAAGGGTCAGGTATGGCGGTGTATAACTGTAGCCTTGGTGCTTTGGGGGTTAAGGCAGGAAGATTACAAGTTTTAGGTCAGCCTGTGGTATGTAAATGATATTACCCTAGAAAAAGAACAATAAAGAGGAAATAATTCTGAACAGAGCAGAAATTATTAGAGGATAATAAAGAAAAATCACTGAAACCAAAAGCTGACTCTTTAAGAAAATAAAGAAAAGCTGTACCTAGATTAACCAAGATAAAAAGAGAAGACCTCTAAATATTAAAATAATAAATGAAAGAGGGCAGACAACCATCCAATTTATGTTAATAAGATGTATTATAAAGAATACTGTAACTGATGTAGTCCAAATACAAATAACAGATGAAATGAGTAAGTCTTTTGAAAGACAATAATGTAACTGATTAAAAATAGACAATGTGAATAAACCTCTAACAAAAGGAGAAATTGAATTACTAACAAAGTTGCTTACAAAGAAAATTCCCAAGTCGGGAGGCTTCATCATTGAGTCCTAACAACCATTTAAAGAAGAATAAATAATAGTTCTTAAAAAAAAAAAATAGAAGAGGAAAAGTTCCCCAACCACTTCATAAAGCCAGTATTAATTAGATGCTAAAACCAAACAAAGACATTAAAAGAAAAGAAAGAAAATTATAGGTCAATGTCTTTATAAACAGGACACAAACATCCTTTACAAAGTTACCACACCAAATCCAGTCACACATGACGTTATAGCTTAAGTGAGATGCATTCCCAGGATGTAGAGTGGGTTTAACATCAGATTATTAATGCAAATATTGAAACAGTAGAATTAAAATTATCAGTTGAGCAGATGAAAAGCATGTATCACCAAACTCTGACTCTTAACACAGTGGTGGAAAGGCCCCATGAGCAAGGAGTAGAAGAGATATCTCCTACTGACATCTGTGAAGAGCCCACAATCGACATCACACTCAATCTCAAACAACCAGATTCTTCCCCACTGAGATCAGCAACAAGAAGAGGCTGGCTGCTCCCAGTACTTCTAGTTAACATTTTACCAGCAGTTCTAAGTAAGACAGTTAATAAAGAAATGGAAAGTGCATCTGTTAGATAGAAAGAAATATGATGCTCTATTTGCAAATGATGTAATACTGTATATAGGGAATTCTGAGGGGGAAGTATAGTAAGGTTAGAGCTGGGGAGATAGTTCTGACAGTAAAGAGCCTACCACACAAGCATCAAGAGATGAATTTCCCTCTGACAACGTACTGGCTGGTTTTGTGTGTCAACTTGAGACAAGCTGGAGTTACCACAGAGAAAGGAGTCTCCTTGAGGAAATGCCTCCATGAGATCCAGCTGTAAGGCATTTTCTCAATTAGTGGTCAAGGGGGGAGGGACCAGCCCATTGTGGGTGGTGCCATTCCTGGGCTGGTAGTCCTGGGTTCTCTAAGAAAGCAAGCTGAGCAAGTCAGGAGAAGCAATTCAGTAAGCAGCATGGTCTCTGCATCAGTTCCTGCCTACAAAGTTCCTGCCCTGTGTGAGTTCCTGTGTTGACTTCCTTTGGTGATGAACAGCAATATGGAAGTGTAAGCTGAATAAACCCTTTTCTCCCCAGCTTGCTTCTTGGTCATTATTTTTTGAATACAAACCTTGACTAAGACAGATAAGATACCCACACAAAAATAGGGACTGTATCTGTTATCTGTAACCCCAGTTCTATGGTCAGGTGAATCCCTGGAAGCACACCGGCCAGCCAGCCTATCCAAATTGATGAGGCCCTGTTTTAAAAATTAAGGTGTGGAGCAATTGAGATGTCTACTAACATGTACATACACATGGGTATGCTTCTGTACCTGGCACCAACAAACAAAACTAAAAATCAAAGGATAGCCCATGTTGAAGTTCCAAATCACCAAACTGAAACTATTTCCTACTTCTGTATGGAGAGCTTTTTGGTGCCTCTTGGCAGGAATTTGACATTGGGCCATGACAAGGAAGTAAGCTCAGGCAGGAATCTGATTTTGGGATACAACAAAGAAGTAGGCATGAATATGACTTTGGGCTAGGACAGGAAAGTAGGCTCAGATATCTTGGTCATCCTGATAAGCCCTTAGAAACAGTGATCAAGGGACTTCATTTATGGCCTTGCTTGTTCCTTGACTATTTGTGTTTATTGTATTGCTTGCTCCTCAACTTAGAACTGGCCTTATTACTTGCATGTAATTAAGATGGTATAAAAGCAGATTGGAAAAAAATAAACTTGCCTCAGCCTCAGAACTAGCTGGGGTCATGCTACAATGTTGTCTAATTGTCTTTTTCTTTTTAATCCTCGCTCCTGCAGTGGAGAATCTGCTGACTGGCTGAGCTGGCCTGGTCATTTCTGTCTTCCCATCTTATGGGGAAAGTTAAGTTTGAAATGACTGATCTGCTTTCTATCTTTTGTTTCTTCTTTCTTCAACCAGGCTCTATAAAGGCCAACACCTTCACATGCACACACACAAATACATACACACACATACACACATACACAGTTTAGTAAAGTTATAGTACTTGAGATTAAAAAAACACTAATGGACTGCATGCCTGTGCATTTGAAATTAATGGAACAATTAAGTTTATGGAGCAATTTTAACGAAGACATTTGAAGTCTTCTGAAGAGTGTAAAATGTTTCACTCAAGTTAAGAATGGTTAAATAATCAGAGACATGAGCTGAAAGTGTTGAGACCATGGCTCACAGACACTATGGATTTCACTACTCCCCATCAGAATCCCAGAGGACTTTTTGTAAAAACTGACAAGGTGGCTCTAACACAGTCACATGTAATCATTGAAAACGTGTGTTGCTGACACAGAGGAGACAAACAGAGCAACAGAGGAGAAGCAAGGTTGCAGGAATAAGCCCCCAAATCTATGGTAAACAGAGTTCTGACAGGGGCTCCAAGGCCACTGGATGGGAGAAGAACGGGATTTTTAGCAAACATTCTGAGAACTGAATAGCCACTCAACAAACGTGAAGGCCTTTTGAAGATGCGTCAATAACTAAAACATATGAAAGGGTATTTGACAATATTGTTCATCAGGAAATGCAAATAAAAAAACACAGACAAAAGAATGGCTGGAATCAGTAAGGTTGACATTCACAAGGCCTTTGCTAAAGTTAACTTAAAATAAAATTTAAAAGACATACAGGTGAAACTATTAAAAGCCTCAGAAGAAAACAGAAGTATTGTCTTGTATTTTTACAAATGGTTCTTAGATGCGACACCAAGAGCAAGAGATTAAAAAAAAAAAAGAATAAAAATTGAGTAATGAGACATCATAAAAAGTATATCTGCTACAAAGGACTCCACACAGAGAATGTAAAGACTCTGGGGAAGACACATGCTCCTGTAATCCTGGCACAGGAAGCTGAGGCAGAAGGAGCACAACCAAGTCTAGTCTGGGCCCAAAGTGAGAGCCTGTGTCAAAGAAACTTAAATAAAAGAAGAAATAGGAAGGGAAGGAGGGAGGGAGGAGGGATGGATGGAAAGAGGAGGGAGGGAAGAGAAAAGACAACATACATCCCACAGAGAGAAAATCACATATTTGATAAGGGATTAGTATTGAGAATAAATAAAGAATGCCCACAACACAACACAAGATTCCAAACACTGCAGTGACATGACGTGAGCAGTCGACATTGTCTCCAAGGAATACATGTCAATGGCTAAGACATATGAAAGGGTATTTGACGAAATTGTTCATCAGGGAAATGTAATAAGAAACCACAGACAAAAGAATGACTGGAATCAGAAAGTTTGATGTTCATAAGTGTTGACAAGGGTCTTGGTCACTTTTGCACGGCTGTGATCAGATGTTTGAGAAAAGAACACACAGGAAGGAAGACTTTATCTGAGCTCATGGTTTCAGGGTGGCAGGAGTTAAGCGGGACCTGAGAGGAGCTGGAGGAGGAGACTGAGGTAAATGTAACAGAAATAATACATTTTGTATGTGAAATTATTAAAGAATAAATTACACACACATTTATATTCATATATTTATATATTTATATTTATCTCTTTGGCTGGTTGTCTCTGGATGTGAAACTGTAGATGCAGAGGCTTTGCTGTGCATTTCAACCCAGATGTTACAAAAACAATAATGACAGGCCATCCTGAGGGAAAGCACATCTCAGCACAAGTCCAACAATGTAAGGCACCCTCCACCAACAGGGACTTGCCAGGCCATCATCTCCAAAGCCCCCACCCTGCTTTCTGCTTCATGTTTGCCCCCTTGTCTGCTGCATTTTTGTTTTGTTTGTTTTTTGACTTAGCTCCACCATCCTGAAGCAGGTAACAGACTGAATTAGAGTCACCATGGTAATGGAGGACAAGCAGTGAACTGTACCTCCTGCATGTGTTAGCTGGAGAGACCTCTGGGGTGGAGCTGCTAGTGGTCGGGACAACTAGCTAGGCCAGGCACTGTCTTGGACCTTTTCCAACAGCCTTGGCCTCTCTCAGACTTTATAAGCTCCATATTTTATTTGTACCTTAAGGATTTTTATTCTTCCCCATTTTCATTTGTTTTATAAAATGCACATTTAGGTGATAATGGGGCTTGATTTTCTGCATTAAGCCTTTTGTGTGCTTTTGAGTCAAATATACAAAAGAACACTCCAGTGAAACAATACCAAGCCATTATACTAAACAGTCCACAAACCTCAGAACTCTTGGACTTGAACTTCCTGAGGTCCCCACACTAGCCTCCTTCCTCCAGGGACCCCTCCCAGCCTCCTTAAAAACACCAGAAACAAATCCCTGGACCAGAGTCTGCATGGCTCTTTTCTGAGGGAATACACTTGTCGTTGGAGTGTTAGCTCCTCTCATCTCTAGTTCTGGGGAGGCCACAGAACACAGGCCCTGAGGCTCTGGCCTGAGTATGCCACTGGCTGATTCTGCTCAGAACACTTAATATTCACTGGACAAACTTCCCCATTCTGTACTCTTCCCTTCAAATCTTGGGGGATGTCTGAGGACAGAGCCTGTCATGAGGCTTGCCTCATCAACCTTCAGTCCTCTTCCTGTGGCTGCTTCTGTCCCCAATCCCATCACAGATACAATGTTCCTATCACACATACAATGTTCCTATCACACATACAATGTTCTCATCACAGATACAATGTTCCCATCACAGATACAATGTTCCCATCACACATACAATGTTCCTATCACACACACAGTATTCCACTGTATGTGTGAGCCATGAGAAATTTCCCACAGGTGCCTGTGTATGGCTGGTGTGGCACATGATTATTAATAAGCATGATCACCCCTGTCCACCTTCATAGAGTTTACCTGCCAGACACACTGTAGATTCCTGGAAAGTAGGTTCTGTTGATGCAGATGGCATCAAGAGGAATAAGTTAATTCTGAAGCCCGATATGAGTGACTGTGGCCTGGAAACATAGATTCGGGTTTCCCCAAATACCATGTTCCACCATTGACATGGCTATATGAGATTTTTATTAGTTATACAAAAAGTCACAAATCAAATTGTTTTCCAGCTGCACTGGTAGAGTCAGTGGTAGGCAGGTTACAGCAAAGCAGGACAAACTCTGCTACGGGTTTCAGATACTGTCTGACAGCTTTTGGATGGGTGAAAGCTATAAGTCTGCTGGGAATACATTGTAAGGTCAGAAAGATTTTCGGTCAGATGCAGGGTGGGTGGTGGATGGCTGTGATGGTTTATATATGCTTAGGCTAGGAAGTGGCACTATTAGGAGGTAGCCTTGTTGGAGTCGGTGTGTCACTGTGGGCATGGGCTTTAATACCCTAGTTCTAGCTTCCTAGAAGTCAGTCTTTTAGAGGTTTGCAGATGAAGATGTAGAACTCTCAACTCCTCCTGCACCATGCCTGCCTGGACATTGCCTTGTTCCTACCTTGATGATAATAGATTGAACCTCTGAATCTGTAAGCCAGCCCCAATTAAATGTTGTCCTTATAAGAGTTGCCTTGGTCATAGTGTCTGTTCACAGCAGTAAAACCCTAAGACAATGACTTTCAAAGGCATGAAGACTAGCCCAAAGTAATTTGACTTGTGTCTACAAGCAACAATCCCCAAATTCAGGCATCTGGCCTTCTAAAATCTTCAATGCAGGTACCCCTTTTCTTTCTTTTCTTCTAGTAACTTTAGCCAACAGGCCCAAATGGTAAAAGACTCTGATTAGATAATAACCACTCTTTCTACCCTGAAGACAGAATTTTTTTAAACTATGTGTAGGAATAAATGATCCTTGTGAACCCTACTACCATGTATTTCTGGGCGTGCCCAGGAAGATGGCTCACAAGTCCCATGGGAAGTCTCTATCCAAGTCTCCACCCAGCACTTTTTCTTGGATACCTCTGGGGTCTCTCCCCTACTCCTTCTCCAGTGTTTGGGATATTGTCTTCCACAACTAGTTTTTGTCACCATTTTGTAATGTAACTGCCCCAAGTGGTGAGATGCAATAGTGTGTGGAATGACCAGTTCCATCAGCTAGAGTACAATCACTAGTCATAGATACACATGACAGTAAGGAGCCAGCTTGGGCTTTGCAACCAATAGGCCTCTAAAATAGATAGGAGTTTTCTTCTTTGTCAAGTGGAAGTAGCAGTATTAGTGAGATGGAGACAATATGGAGGTGCCTTCAATCTGTGACTGTGCCGTGCTTCAGAGCACTGTTTCCTAAGCAAAATGAAGCACTATTTAACTTTGCAATCTTCCTTAGGTAACTTTAGTTTTGACATGTTTTTGTTTGGTGCCTAACTTGTACCCAAACCAAGCACACAGCAGTCCATCTCTCTGTGTGGGCTTCACAGTAATCCATACTTACAATACCAAACCCTCCACGTAAGTCAGCTCTCTATATCCATGGGTCCCACATCTACAAGATCAACCAACTGTGGATCAAAATATTTTGAAAAAAGTTCCATCTATACCGAACTTGTAGAAAATGTTTTTCTGTCATTATTCTTTAAATGACATAGGATAATGATGATTTACACAAGATTTATGGTATTCAGAATCATAAGTAATCTAGAGGTGCTGGAGGACTTACAAATACCTATATGCAAATATGTTACACAATACTATACCTTCTTATGTAAAACATTTGCACATCCTCGGCATTGGCTATCTTCTGGACATTGTGGAATACATCTAGTCTTAGGCAATGGGGAACTGATGTTTGGAAAGTATTCACAGTCACAGCTTGGATGCTAAGGCTGTATTAATGCTTAGGTTTATCAGAGCTGACCCTGTCCTGTCCTGCCTTCCCACAGTGGCAACAGGATATACAGGTAACACTGGTGTGTTATATGATACCTTCTCTACATAGTTGACAGTTCTCACCTATACAGGTCCTAAAGCTTTTCACTTATTAAAATTGTATTGGTCTGGTAAATCCGCTTTCTGGGTTCCCCATTAAGTGCCATGTTGCTTCCTTTTGGAAGGCTTGAACTTGAGCCAATAGGAAACAATGACAGCATACACTAGAGCTTTGTGAAGTGGAAATTTCTGGTTTCTTTGGAAACTCAGCTACGTCATATAATGTTTTGCTGAAGCAGACACATGAGAGGATGCATGATATTTAGAAAGAATATAAATATGACCCCACAGACCATGGGAGGAGGCTCTAGCATTGGTTCACCTTGCTCCGCCTTACTAGCTTTCACTGACGATGCTTTTGTTTTGGTTCGGCGCTTGACACTTCCACTGACGCAGACCTTGAGGTTTCTTCTGGATTGAGCCACCGTTACTGATTCGTGAGTGTGATTGCTGAGTGGACTGGGCTGCCTCTAATAATTTGTGTTGGTGTTTTGCTAGAGGACCCTGACAACAAAGATTGGAATAGCCCCAAAGAACTATTTCTAAACAGGCCCACAACTCCCATTTCCTATTAACCTTTCTTTTCCACTACCTCTGGTAGGTGGTGGGCTAGAAGGAGGTTTAATCATTTAAGAACCCTTATTAAAGTAGGTTTTGAAAAACTCTAAGCCTAAGGCATCATGTGACCTTGCTGGAAAGGGTAATCGGGGCTGAGTAGCTTCTGGCTCAGGAGCACAGACTTCCAGAACTTCACCAGAAGCTTGCATGTGGACCTCTCATCAGAAACAGATGACTATCTTGGAACCTGCCTCTGGCCTCCCCAGGGAACATCCATCTGCCTTGTCTTGCTGTTGGGGATTTAAGATCATCTAGCGTTTTCAGTTAATCAGATAATAACGTTTGTGAGTGAGTTTTTGTATGTATGTTTGGGAGTATCATATATGGGTGTGGTGTATGTACATCTGTGCATTCTCAGAGGTAAGAGGAAGATGTCAGGTGTTCATCTTATTCCCTTAGTCAGATTCCATCACTGAACCTAGAGTAGGTTGGTAGCCAGGAAGCCTCAATGATCTGCCTGCCTCCATTCCCATGCTGGTGTTACAAGTGACTGCCTAACCAAACCCAGCTTCTTATATGGAATCCAAGCTCAGGTCCTCAGCTTAATGTGTCAAGTGCTCTAACCCACAGGGCCATCTCTCCAGCCCCAGAAAATAACATTTTAAATGACTGTTGATGTAAATCAAGTCTGACTATCTTCAACAGATATAACAGCCATTATGACTTCTTGGGAGGGCCCAAGGCTCTAATATGTAGGCCTATATTTTTCAAAACCTACTTTTAGTAAGGGTTCTTAAATGATTTAACTTCCCTTTAGCCCACCACTCACGAAGAGGTAATGGAAAGGAAAGGTTAATAGGGCAAAGGAGGATGTGGAGCTGTTTAGAAATAGTTCTTTGGGGTGATTCCAACTTTTTATTGTCAGGATAGCAGCAGTTCAGTTCACAAGAATCAGCAGTGGTAGCTTGATCCACTTACAACACCATTTTACGAATCAGCAAGGGCAGTTTGATCCAGAAGAAACCTCAAGACTCTATCAATCAGCCCAAGTCTGTGGAAGTGGCAAAAAGCTGTTGGGATATCACAAGAAGTTCTTTGGTGAGTTTCTCTCCATGAAGTCATGACAAATAATGGTCAGCAAAGAAGGCAAGGTGAAGCAATGCCACAGCATTGTCAGTGAAGACCAGCATCAGCAAAGCCCAAGGAAGACCAGCAAAGAGTGGCAAGGTGAACCAATACTACACAGCATCATCCACTGTCTGCTGGGTTATATTTATACCCTTTCCAAATACCATGTGTTCTCTCAAGCATCCGCTCTAGCAAAACATCACATACCCTTTTCCCAGGCAGCTCCCAGAAAAAACATCATGTTCTGTTCTCAGCAAAATGTCTTGCCATGTGTCAACCAAAGCAAAACATCCTCTCATAAGACAGTTTCCAGAAAAACATGGCGTGATACAACTGAGTCTCCAAAGAAACCAGAAATTGCCACTTCCATAATACCATTCATAGTATTGTTAATATGGAAAAATGCATTCTGAATTCCAGTATGCTAAATGCAAATTGAATGTTGAAGGGAGAAGCTCGGGCTGATCTAATAGACTCAACTGAGTCAAATGGCCCAACAGAGGCAGGCTTAGGATGGATCAGCTTCTGCGTTTTCAGCTTTATAATGACACAAAAGCAATACAAATTCAGTAGAAATGTACCTTAGGAATTGAATTTTAATTCCTTCTCAGGATAGCAATATGAGATGTGATATTCTTGTGATGCCCAGCAGTAGGCCTAACTGAATGCATATTTGAGGTAGCTATGTTGAACACATCTGAGGAGGGGGTAGGACTTAACACAGGGTCATGATATGAAGCCCCAGTTGGGCTGTAGCTCATTGTGTGAGTTAGGCTGGTCTCAAACCTGTGCTCCTCCTGACTCAGCCTCAGAAGTATATGTCACATACTAGGCTCTAGATGCATTGTAGACTTAGGTTTTCATTTTATACTTAATATTCCAGCAACATCTTAAGCTAAGGGACATTGAAACTGCAAAAGGCCGGAGTTTGGGGGTGATCGAATTTACCTTTCAGTGAGAGAAGTGGCAAAAGATTGTACATCTGTCTTCAACTCACAATGTATACAGAGCAGCCTGGCTATTGTAAGAAAACCAGCAGAACAAGAGAATGACATTCAACTTTCATCCCAGGGACAACAGAAGACGTGAGGACCAGGCACAGAGGGGTGACCATGTCTAGAACAGTGGGTCTCAACCTCCCTAATGTTGCAATCCTTTAATACATGTTGTAGTAATCTCTAAGCATAACATTATTTTTGTTGCTACTTCATAACTATAATTTTGCTTCTGTTATGAATTGTCGATCCGATATGCAGGATATCTGACCTTCGACCCTTGTGAAAGGGTTGTTTGACCTCCAAAGGGGTTGTGACCCACAGGTTGAGAACCACTGATGTAGACAGTTCTTGCCAGGCATACTACAAATCCACTACTTCCAGATAACCTTCCAATTTCTACCAGGACACCAAGATATAAATTTTCATATGAACATATGGGTGTTTTTCTTTAATGTGTGCTCAACCTTTAAAGTCATTTTGCAGGGGGTAAATTGACCTGCGAGCTCCCACTTTTCAACATCTGCCTTCCAGTTTTCACGGGACCGCAAAACACCTGTCAGCCAGCCAGTCGTGGGCAACTCATCTATCAGGGAATGTCATTACTTTGTGGTTGGCAAGAGGGAAGTAAAAAGAGCAAGTTAATTATCGCTAAGCTGGTAGCGTCTGGAGGAGGAAGAACACTTCTGTCATTTATTTACTGTATTTACTCTCAGGATGATAAATCAAAGTTGGGGCTGGCCAGGAGCAGCCGCCTGCCAACAGCTGTGTCAGGCAGATGCTCTCTCATTGAACAGCACCTGGGGAGGGCTGCTTGCCAGGGGCTTCCCTTATCTGCTTCCAAGATTCCAGGGAAGGAATGGGAAGGGACCAGAAGGGAGAAAGAAGAAACTATAGTGTGCACTTGGAGACAGGCCCTGGGAGTCTGGACAGTAGGGAAGGAAGCTGGGAGGGTAAAGGAAACCTTGCTGGAAAAGCCCCAAGGCCACATCAGCCAGAGGGCTGATCCTGCAGTGTGGGCAGAGGTTGTCCTGCCCCTGCTCAGCCCAATATAAAACCCTGGAGACTTTTTCTCACCATAGGAAAGAAACAATATTCAGTTCAGCAATGGAATAAACAAAAACCGAAACCGTTGTAGAATACAGTATCTCTTACTGGAGAGGAAAATATTTCAAGATACTCAGCAGATGTCTGAGACCACCAAACCAAACCCTGTAGACACTATAGTTTTTCTTATATACCCACACCTATGATATCACTTAATTTACAGTATGAGTGTAACAACAATATTAAAATGCATAACTATAGCAATATACCGTAGCACTGGGGACATAGCTCAGTTTGGTAAAATGCCTGCCTAGCATGAGGAACACCCTGGGTTCCATCCTCAGCACCACATAAACAAGTGTGGTATTACAAACCTGTAAACCAGCATTTGGGAGGCAGAGGCAGGAGGATCGGAAGTTCAAAGTCATCTTTGGCTGTGTTGTGAATTTGAAGGCAGCCTGGGCTGTAAAAGATCCTGTCTCAACACAGAGAAAGAAGAAAAAGAAGAAGAGGAAGAGAAAGAAGAGGAGAGGAGGAGGAGGGAGGAGAGGCAGAGGAGGGGGAGAGGAGGATATACTTCAACCCCAGTATCATTATTATTAGGTTGAAAAAGAGTTCCTTGAATATGCAAACTAGGACCCAACTCATCTCTTAGTTGCCATGGTTACTTAGTGATCAATGTGCAGCGAGCATTCACAGTGTGGATATACTATACAGATGAATGATTCACATGCCAGGTAGGATAAAATGGGACAGCTTAAGTTTTCCCCTTACTACTGAGACTTATTTCTAGAATGCTCCATTTCATATTTTCAGATGATAGTTAGCTGAGGACAACTGAAACTTCCTAACTATTTTGATGCATCATGAGGAATGCTGGTCAGAATATCTAAAATTAGAAGTAAATTCCTTACTATATGAGGTCAAATACATATGCAAAGTGCCTTAGAAACTCAAAAGCAAAAGGGAATACTAGTTTTAATTCTGAGCTAGGCCTGGTGGCACAAGCCTGTAATCTCCAGTTACTCAAGACTGAGGCAGGAGGATCTTGAGGCCAGCCTGAATAACTTAGCAAGACTCTGTCTCTAAGTAGAAAAAAGACGTGGACTGTAACTAAGATGTAGAATGTTTAAGTGCTAGGCTCTGGGTTCACTCCCTAGTACCAAGAAACAAGCAACAACAACAAAAAACTCATTCTGGGGCAGGGAGGGTGCATACCTATAGGAGCAAGGCCAGAGATCCAAGGCTTTGGATGCCGAGGCCAGGGCTATGCTCTTACCAGGTTTTGGCAAGTAAGGAAGCAGACTGGTGGAGAATTCCCAACCCAGTCTTCAAGACAGGTTAATATCAGTGGCCAAGGGTGAACACAAGAGACTTGGAGACTACCAGGGAGGGCAAAGATGAATAGAAAAATCAGGAAAGGCTAGTGAGATGCTTCATTAGGTTAAGGGCTTGCTGTGCAAGTATGAAAGCCTGGGTTGGTACTCTTAGTATCCATGTAAAAGCTGACTGTGGGAAAGTACACCTGTAATACTGGTGTTGGGAAAGGGGACAAAGGTAGATTTCTGGAGCTCACTGACAGATAGCCTCAGTCAATAGATGAGCTATAGTTTCAGTGAGATATTCTGTCTCAAAAAATAAGGGCTCCTTATAGGAGATTGAGAGAAGAAACCAGATATTGACCTCTGGCCTTCACATAGGTGTATTCATGCACACCAAATCCCACACACATACCCCACACATTGTGTACTTTGGATCTTTGGTCCATTAGCAACTGATATTTGTCAATTCCAATCCAAGTTTACCATTTCCTTTCTGTGAAATTACTTTTCAAAAAAGGAAAAGAAGCAGTTGGTTTTTTTGACAAATATACAAGGTGCCTCGAGAAGTGTAACCTACATGTGAAGGATAGAGCTGTCAACTTGACTACCTAGAATCACTCAAGAAGAGAGTCGCAATAGGTATTTACGTTGGGTTGACCTCTGGACAAGTTTGTGGGTAATTGTTCAGTCAAGTGATGTGGGAAGACCAGCTCACTGTTGGCGGCACCATTCCCTAGGTAGGAATCTTGAACTATAAGAGTAGAAAAGTCAGCTGAATGTTAAGTAGGGAAGCAAGCAAGAACATACATATTTCTGTGTTCCCTTGACTGTGGATGTGATGTGACTAGCTGTTTGAAGTTCCTGTGATGACTTCACCACAATGATGAACTGAAAGCTGAAATGAACCCCCTTTCCCCTAAGTTGTTTCTTTGGGTGGTGGGGGTCAGGTGTTTATCACAGCAACTGAGTGAGATTGGAACATTATATATGAAAAGCTAAATTGCTTTTTTTTTTTTTTTTTTTTTTGATGCTGTCTTAGTTAGGGTTTTACTGCTGTGGACACCAAGACCAAGGCAAGTCTTATAAAGGACATTAATTGGAGCTGGCTTACAGGTTCAGAGGTTCAGCCCAGTATTATCAAGGCAGAAACATGGCAGCATCCAGGCAGGCATGGTACAGGAGGAGCTGAGAGTTCTACATCTTCATCTGAAGGCTGCTAACAGAATATTGGCTCCCAGGCAGCTAGGACAAGGGTATTAAAGCCCACACCCACAAGACCACACCTACTCAAACAGGGCCACCCCTCCCAACAGTACCACTCCCTGGGTCAAGCATATACAAACCATCACAGATGCTCTCTCTATGTAGCCTCAGCTGTCCTCGAACATGCAAAATCCTCTGGCTTCCACTTCCCAAGTGTGTGCCACCACATCTGGCTATAAGAGACAACTTCTTGAGGCGATTTTCAACCTCTTGGGTAAAGATAGTAAGATATAGAAGGAGTTTTCCTAGGCACTTAGAGCGAGCCAGAACATCCTTAGTAATTCTGTGCTCAGGAGTTCATGTTAGTTCTCAGAACCCCAGAGTCTCATGGATACAGCTAGTATCTACGGCATAGCACAGCCATCTTCCTCAACCCTGGCCAGGCTCCTCTTCATCAGATCCCATTAGTCTATGTCAATACAATTTAATTTAATCTCCAGCCAACACCATTTTAGCCCTCTAGGGCTTAATGGCCAGCAGCTGAGAGTTCTGGTTGAATGCTTCCTCTGGGGATAAAGATGGAGATCTCTTCAGATTGCCTATAGAGTGAACCTCATGGCCATCCTGTCTGACCTTCTCTGCAAGGCACCACTTCAGAGCCACAGAAGCATTCGAAAGCGTGACTTTTATCCACCGTGGGTAGATCCAAATCTTTATTTAGATTACTTTAAAATTTCCATCCCCACAAGGGAACCCTGGGCTAGATAAAGAGGTGAGTGTCTACTGCAGTTGACTTCCTTTGGCGACCAATTATTCTGAGGTAATTATTCACGGCTTTAGAGCTGTATGTATCTTTCACACCTCCTGATCCATCATTTATAAGCACTATGGATGAGAGAGAGAGAGAGAGAGAGAGAGAAGGAGAGAAGAGAGAAGAAGAAGAGAGAGAGAGAGAGAGAGAGAGAGAGAGAGAGAGAGAGAGAGAATGCAGCAGGAACTTTTTTATTGGCTGCTGAAATGCATTAGGGCGCACAGACTTTGAACTGTGTGGGGGAAGATAGCTGGGCACGTAACCAGAATAACTCGCATCCGTCTCCATCTCAGCTCCCTTAATAAACCTCTGCATTGTTTTATGCCCAGGATTTATTGATGACCTGCAGTGGCCCTCTCCCAGGCCTGGCCCGCTGGGGTGTTTGTGGGGAAAGGGCAATGAACAAGGCCCACTCCCTGACCCAAGCTGCCCCATAAATCAGGCCCTGCCTTGGGCTGTGATGGGGAGCCAGATGGTAGCTGTTATTGCAGGAGCTCGACAGGAATCAAGGCCTGTGATCTTCCCTGTTGTTAACAGGCCTGATTTTTTATGGCTGTCAGCGTCCTTGCAATGGCTGAAGGAGGCAAGCAGGGAGAGTGCAGGGGCCCCGTCGCCCTAGAGCCAGGCTTTTTGCTCCGGTGAGGACAAGCTACACACACAGGTCGTTCCCTCTTCTTTGCTGACCGGGGGTCTTGGCCTCAGACTATGTTTTCTGAAGCGGTTTCTTAAGGTGTGCAAGTGGCAAGGATATACATAAACATTCTAGAAAGGATAATGGTGGCAAGCTTCTTTTGCCGATGGGCCGTAGACCCTTAACATCGTGACCCTACTGAGAGGGGACAGCTGGACCTTTCCATTGGAGTGACAGCTGGAACTCAGAGGTGGATGTTACTGCTTATAACGCAGTCCCAAACTCTGTGGATACTGAAATAAAAGAAATTACTAAAAACGACTCGGAGGACGCAATGTTTGGGTTCTTGCATTTTCAGAATGGAGAGATGGAAAGTTTAGGTAGGATAAGGAGGGAGAATGGTGGTGATGGGGAAAAGCAGAGCTTCGCAGATCCAAGAGAGAAACTCTAGCCAGCTCAGAGGTATCTGATTAGGGGTATTAGCTGCCGAGATCCGGTCATTAAGGTGGGGTAGACCACAGCGGGCGTAGTGGCCTGGACACCAGCGTGGAGGTAAACAGTTTATTAAGTCCTTGTGTGGTCCAGAGGCCTGCTTCCAACAGGCACAACCTCCCAGCAAGAACAGAACTGGCCCAGGGCAGGGTAGTGTGGCCAATACCAAACAGAAGCCTACCAACACTCAGAGCAGATAGTAACAGACTCCCAGATGAAGCCAAGTGGTTCACAGGGCAAGAGAGCAGAGCTATTTATTTATTTCTGTAGGGCTTGAAGCTAGCTTTGGATTATAGGGAGGCTAAGTTACAGATAAAGCAGACATTCCCAGGAAATCGTATCCAGAGAGCTCCAGGGGGGCCATCCAAGTTCTTAGAAACCTTTTAGGCACACTAAGGCCACCTCTCCCTCTGCAATCATGTGCCGCAGACAGAATGAATCTGCAGCCATAGGTCCAGTTCCAGCATTGTGAGCCAGCGGACAGGCAGTAAGTGTGTTCGTGTCTGGTGACCCACAATTCTCATTGTCTCTAGACAGTTTGTCCGCGTGGAAAATAGAATGACCAACATAGCTTCAACAACAATCTGCTGTTCATAGCTCCCCCCACCCCAACCCCCACCCCAGTTCACAGAATTATAACGCCAGCACTGGAAGGTAGAGGCAGGAGGATTACAAGTCCAAGGTCATCTATGGTTACATAGTGAGTTTGAGGGCAGTCTGGGGTACACATGACACTATAATTCAAAAAATATCAAGACAAAGGAGAGGGGCAGTGAGCACTGAGATGCCTCAGTGACATGGCAAGCTGAGCTTGGTCCCTAGGACCTCTATGGTAGGGGAGAGCTGTCTACTACAAGTTATGTTCTGACCTTAGCTTGCATGCTTTCTCTCTCTCTCTCTCTCTCTCTCTCTCTCTCTCACACACACACACACACACACACACACACACACACCACACACACACAAACTGAATTTAATAAATAAGAGTGGAAGGGTACCTGACTATCTCTGGGATGTCTGTTACTCTCTCCAACTCTGGATTTCTTTTAGTAGAAAGGGGACATTTGCATACCTACCTGGGAACATTGTTGAAAACATGAATTAACAATGACATCCACTGGGCCCCTGTCGCAGCGCCTAGAACGTGGCTTATAGCCCCTACTCTATAAAAGTGAACCTATTGTTTTAATTGCTAATATTTGGTTGGACTAAATGTGCAGCTTAACTACTGTCTCTTTAACTCGGTTTATAACGTGTTCCAAGAGTAACGGAGGCAGCAATGATAAACAACAAGATTAATCACCTGCTGTGCCTATGCATAAGGGCTTCTCCCTTATGAATAAGGGAGGTTCGGGGAAACTTAACTTTCTAGTAACCTTGTAGGTTAGCATGCATGAACTTGGACTTGATCCTAAGAAGACTAAACTCAGAGCCAGACTAAGGGCTTGTCTACGTTACTGGCCAGAGCAGACCCTATCAGTCATGTCTGGTGACCTTTGAGGGCATAGAAGACCAATAAAGTCACATTTCTTGATTTTTCACAGATACTTATGGTCAGGGATGCCCTGGGCATTCTCCCTAGTGGATGAGACAGCCTGGCTAATATCTAGGTAGTACTAGCCAAGACAAGCCTTGGTGTCTGATGGAATGTGGGAGGAGAAATGGAAGAGAGATGACTCTTTAGCTGGCGAGCCAGTAGTAGGCTTGCCAGGCATGGGTCCAACATTCAGTGGAGGTAAATCCCAACATTGCTTAGGACTCATTCGCCTTGACATTGCCTTCCAGATTCAGGGTGTTTAGCAGGGCTCACCTTTACCAGGCAATTATTTCCATGATTAGAACAGAGTGCTGGAGAATATGCTGACTCCAAGCAAGCTGCCAAGGGAGGACACTGGCAGCTCAAGGAGAGGATGAGAAGGTTCTAAAACATCAGGAAAAGAAGAGTCAGGGAAGGGGAGTAATACCAAATGCCCTTGTATTATCAAAGAATAAAATTATCATGCATATTCAGAAAAGGACAGGTCCTAGAAGGGACTCTCAATCCAGTTCTCGAAACCAGACAAGACCTGAGGAGATGATGTGAAGTTCCAGTCCACTGTGAGTGGTGACCCTGAGGGTATCAGGGATGAGAGGCCCTGCTAGGCTGAGCGACTGTCAGCAGTTTTCCAACTCAGATTACATGTCCATCAACACTATAATGGAATTAGCTACCGGGACCTTTGTTGCTCAACACAGAGCTGCCAGTGTGACCCAGAAGTAAAAGATTTCTGAACAATTTCCAAACCGGATGACTGTAGTCTTGTCCTTTTCCTCAAACTTCCTTCTACCTCTATAACTCCTTCCCTCCTCCCTCTCTTTTCTTTCTCCCTCCCCTCCCTTCCCTTGTTTCCACCCCTCCCTTTCTCCTTCTTTCCTTCCCCTTACTACTTAAATTTCTGTCTATTGGAATTATTTCAACCCTGCAGGAAACAAAGGTAAGGAAGAGTCCAAGAAGCTTTTCAGGTGACCTGATACCCTGTCAGTCTACTACGGTCAACAGCCGCAGTGCACAGCAAGAAGGGATGGAGGAAAGGCAAGGAGACTAAGTCATTGCTGTTCCTGCTGAGGCCCTTCTGCACTTCAGCATGACATGCCTGTCCTTGGGGCGTATGAAAATCTGAGTGGAACTGAGTTCAGACTCGTGTTTTGGTTCCATAGAGGAAGGCTGTGGATTTTCATTACATGATGTCTTAGTCCTGGCTTGTAAACCCTGGTGGGTATTACTGCTATGATTATCACTTCCAGTACATTATACTGTGTTGAGGCCTGGGGTATGTTAATTTTTAAGAATCTTACCTCAGCTAGTGTATGAAAGTCTAACAGAGAATCCAAGGTCGAATAGTGGATAAAATGGGATGCGTTCAAATGAGTTCACTTTCCTTTGTCAGTTACTTTACAGATCCTGAGAGCCAGTAACTCTGGTCTTAGAAAGTGACTTAGTGTGGGCAGGACTCAGGAAAAGGAAAAACCTAACCACACAAAGGGATTTGAGGGTAATCGAACTAACAAGACCCCAAGGCAGAAAAGACTGAGTGAACTACAGAATGATCTGGGCAAAGGCCCATCTTAGCCTTTCTGCATTGTCTAAGCATCCTATTCAGTCTTCCTCCCTCATCCCTCCTCCTTTTCCCCTTCCTCTTCCTCCCTCCTCCCTCCATGCTCCGTCTCTCCTCATTCCATCCTTCCTCCCTTACTTCCTCCTACCTCCCTTCCTCTCTCCATCCTCCTCTCCTCTCTCCCTCCTCCTCTCTCCTACCTCCTTCCCTCCCTTCCCTTCCCTTTCCTTGCCTTCCTTCCTCCCTTCCTTCCTTCCTTTGCTGATTCATTCAGGCAGCTCTCCCTTCTTTTATCCCTTTCAGGAGAGGTGTAGTTGATGGCACATTGAAGGACAAAGGCAACAGCATGAATGTCATTATGAACTAGGGAATCATGTGACTCATGTAGCTAGCAGACAAACTGGGCAGCAGAGTATCATTTTTCTCAGTTCAATACTCTAACCCTAGGTGACCTATTTCATAGCTTTTAGCTCTCCTCCGTGAGTGTGTGCATGTTTTTTAGTGTATATATTTGTGGAGCATAATTGATGTTTTGAAGCATGCACTGGGGGGAAGAGCCTAAGTGTGTTTTTCGTATGTTTTCTTTACAATGGGATGGGTTGAAGCACCTTGGTTTTGTTTTGTTTCTGTTTTCAAACATCCCACTGTGGATGGGATTAGGGAGGAGAGAAGGGTGGGATTAGGAAAAAAGGAGAGAAGTTGCTCAGTGTGAAAAGGTAACAGGATGGGTCTTAGATAAGAAATGCAATGGAGAGTGGATCTATAAATGGGGAGGTGGGGAGGGGAAGGGACATGGGGACACGGGGAGGAAGGGCCTCAGCTGGGCTCCCAGAGCATCCCAGGCCACTGGCAGCAGCAGGCCCAATGCTGTACCAAAATGTTCTGTGTGGGACCCCCACTCCTCATTTGTGACTTTCTGCATTAATTACCATCTACTGCAACACACACACACACACACACCACACCAACATGAACCCACACACCCACACACACACACGCGCACACATACCCACACACCTTCTCTGATCAGATGCTCACTTAGCAAAATAATAGTAGTAGCTTTACTCCTGGGCACTATGAACTCTCCAAACCATGGGTTCCTTGACCAGGTTTATAGTATCAGGTATATATTTATTCCTGTATAGCAAGCCTTAAATCCAAACAGAAAGCAGTTAATCACCCCCATAGCATTCAGGGCAGTGTTGCACTCAGGGCCATTATGGTAGTTCACAGGGTTCACATCACAGATGGATAAATCACGAGACGATTGCCCCTGCTGCACTCTCAGCAGCCTGCATGGCTCCTCCCGTACTATGAAAGCTACCAGAATGGAGGAAGCTTTTTGGTCAGTACTGGTTTGATCTCTCCGCTCCCTGTGATCAATGTTTGTAGTACCTTCAGCAATAGGTTCTTACCATCAAGTTCTGGTGGGCAAACAAGAATGGTAGTAATAGTTAGTATTGGTCTACAGGTTTCCAGGGCATCCTGACCAACAACTCAATGGGGAAGGTGTTACACACCCACCATTGAGATTTGTATTGGGCAGCCTATGGCTTCTTAGAGGAGCATTATTCCTGGTGTAGGATAACTCCAATTAAACTCACACATATATGAAGTTTATAAAATAGTAGGTTTTCACATGGTCTTTTCAAACATCCTTAATGTTAGCTGTCTTCTACTGTATTCGCTGAGGCAAGCTCTCTCAGCAAATCCAGACTCACTAACTAGCTCAGGGCTGCACACTCACTTAGCATTTACATGGGTTCTAACATCCAAACTCTGGTCTTCATGCTAGTACAGTAAGTACTTTAACCACTGAGCCCTGTCTCCAGCCTCCAACCTTCTACATACTTCACGGAGAACTAGGGGAGAGGAGCTGAAAATATCCAAACATGAAGAAGTAATAAGAGACGAGAGAGCTGGCTATCTGATGGGACACAATATACTTTATATCCACATGCTGAAACACTGTGCCGTACCCCAAAATACACACGGTCATTACACTGGGTTACAATAAACATGGCATCAGAAAAGAAAATCTGTCACCTAAGCTAGTTCCCAATGCCTGTTGTGGAGCCTGTGATATAGAGATCTGTGTATTTGTCAAACCCCTGAAGAAACGGAAATTTTGGCCTCAGAAGGTTCCAAGGCAGTGACCTTGTTATTGTTCCTAGGGTAAGCTATTTTAATATTTCTCAGTATGTCAGCACCGAGTGCTTCCTCCTAATCCCACGTGTAAAATCTATCTGAAAAGGCCGCCTAGAAACCCAAAGAACACAGCAACAAAAGAACCCGCGACAAGGGGACGTTTACACAGTCTCTTGAATAGCTGAGTTCCAGGGGGCCACAGCAGCAAATGCAACAATTCATGTGCAACCAATCCTGAAATGTTCCTTGCAGGAGGTGAGTTTTGAGTCACATTTAAAGGCAGTGAGAGCCATTCACTGAAGCCAGGAAACTGGGGGGAAATGATCTCGCCAAAACCACGAATCTTAAAGCAAGACAGACCCAACTTTTTCCTTTTGCCCTGGGGGAATAAATTATCTCTGAGACAGATGAGGGGCAGGGAGGAAGGTGTAAGATAAGGTTAGGAGAAATGGGTAGAGAGTTGCTCAAGGGAGCAGCCTGGGCTGTGTTCTGAAGCAGGATTGATAGGAGAGGTTAGTCCCTGAGCAACGATGAGGAACCAGGGCCATAGTCACTGGTGACTGACAGGCTGCAGAAAGTTAGTCTCTTAGATGAGCAGAGACAGCGGCTGGGATGGTTGAGGGAGAGAGCAGGGCAACTGGGGGAGACAATGAACCATGTGGGATGCACATGGGAAGCAGCGCCAAGGGATCCTTCCAGATTCACTAAGGTGAAATACTGCGATGTCAGTAAGATCGCTCAGGGAGCAAAGGAAATGCCTGCTGCCAACCTGATGATCTGAGTTCTATTCCCTGGACCCATGTGGTAGAAGGAGAGAACTGATCTCCACACATGTGCCTTGGTGCATTACACACACACACACACACACACACACACACACACAGCATATGCATGCACACACTCATACATGCAAGCAGAGAATTGACTTACAGTGTTCAGTTATAGCACACGCAGAAAATTTAAACTATTCTCATTTCCATTTCATTGGTCAGAACAAATCAAATAGCTGTGCCCATCTTGAGATGTGCCAAGGGAAAGTGGAACAGAGACTAAGTAAACATATCAATGCATACTACACCCAGGGGTGCTGCATACATAGCTGTTTAGGGTCTTCTGAGAGGCCCTGGTATTTTCAGGCTGTAGACCCTACAGGATGCTTGTGTGTACTCACAGACTTCCTGCTTCTGAGACACTTTCTGACCATCTCTTTTTACATCCATTTCTTAAGACACACTTCAAAATCTTGAGCTTAACACTTGTGATGACCAGTTTAATGGTTAACTTCGCATAGCATAGAACTGTCTGGGAAGACAGTCTCAGTGAGGGAATGTTTACAATGGCCTGTGGATATATCTGTGGAAGATATATCCATGTGTCTTAGTAAGGTTAATTGATGTGGGAAGACTCAGTCCACTGTGAGTGACACCATTCCCTTGGCAAGGGTCACTGAGCTGTATATGAGTAAAGAAATAGAACTTAGTGCAAGCAAGCAAGCAAGCAAGCAAGCAAGCAAGCATGAATGCATTCATTTCTCCCTGGTCTTCACTGCGGATGTGATGTGACTAGCTGTTTGAAGTTCCTGCCTTGACTTACCCACACCAATGGAACTGTAAGCTGAGATAAACCCCTTTCTCCTCTTAAGCTGCTTTTGTGTCAATGTATTTTATAATGCAACAGAAATGAAACTAGAATAACACTGTAGATTTTGTTCAGCTTTAAGGGAATTGTCATCTGAATAAATGTTCACATCTGTGCAAAGAAACACAAGTAATTGAAGAGGACTTGGTTTAGGTTCTGAGGAGTCACCTGTGTAGAATCAAGAGCCTAGATCACTCTCTGGAAGACAGAGATGCCAAACTGAGAGGCTGGCATGGCTACCTGAAGAAGACCTGCCACGAGCATACCCTGAATAGAAGCATGTTTACACTGCATTCTGCACAGGCAGGCCCATATCCAAGGGCATAGTCGATACCAGGGATAGGATGACTCCGTGTACAGAAGGATCCCTTTGTTGGCAAATAGCACCCCTGGGTAAGTGGACTGTACAGAAGTCTTTTGGCATCTCTGTACTTAGTGTTAGGTCATTTGGAGCAGTGAATATCTGTTTTCTTTCTGTTTATTTGCTCCAAGATCATGGCAATAACATGTCCTTTGTAGGTTAAAATATAGGATTGCATCTGTGGTATGTAATGTAAGAGCTTGTTCATCTCCCTATCAAAAACATATTAAGCAGGGGCTCAATCAGTAAAGCACTGGTTGTATAAGCATGGGACCTGAGTTCAAATCCCTTGAACCCACTGAAAGCCAGACAACACTGGTGTAGATCTATAATTCTAGGGCTCCTAAGGAGAACAGGCAGAGCTAGGGGAGTTCCTGGCAGCTCTTGGGGCAGTTAGCCTTGTGAATGTGATGATGAACAGCAAGAAACCATGTCTCAAAACAAAGCGGGAGGCCATGATAGACGCTCAAGTAGTCTCTCTGACTGTGGCATGCATATTGTGGCATTTGTGTGCCTTCATTTACATACAGAAATACCCACATGCATATGAAGATTTAAAAAACAAAAAAGAAGGTGAATGGCTTCTGAAGACAGTAGGCAAGGTTGACCTCTGACCTTCATGCACAGACCCTGCCCACCACCTGGATACAACCTATATGAACTGTGTAGTCTGAATAAGAATGGCTCCTGTATTTGAATGCCTGGTCTCCAATTAGTGGAACTGTTTGGTAAGGAATAGGAGACATGGACTTGTTGGAGGAAGTGTGTTGCTGGGGGATAGGCTTTCAGATTTCATAAGCCCACACCAGACCCAGTGTCTGTCTTTCTCTTGGTCTACAACTTGTGGATCTGCTGTGAATTCTCAGCGACTTCTCCAGCATCATGTCTGCCTGTGTTCTGCCTCGATTCCTGATCATGGATGAATCTTCTGAAACAAAGCTAGCTCCAATCAAATGCCTTTTTCTATAAGTTGCCTTGGTCATGGTGTTTCATCACAGTAATAGAACAGTATCCAAGGCACGCACATGTACACATGCACCAAATACCTCTGACTAGTCACTGTTGCAGGCACTTGTAGTGTGTTGGACAAAGCAGATGCTGAGATGTGCTATTTAAGCCCCACGATGAAAGCTGCTAGGGACTATTGGCAGATGTCTTTCATCTTTCTCCCCTTCTCTCCCACTCTGAGCTGCAGAGAGATATATCCTTCAAGATTATGTCTCCTCTAGACAGCACCCCACCTCTAGTGCCATTTCAATGAGGGATACAAAGACAGCCTGTATTAATGGGTGTAGGACAATCACAGAGAGGTCTCATTTTTAGATGTCCCTCCCAGGACACTAATGCTTTTGATTGATCGATTGATTGATTGATTTGATCCCAGGGATCAAACTCAGGGCCTTGCACTTGTCAGGTACCTTTGCAAAGATATCAAAGAGGACTTTCTGAGGTTCAGAGAAAGTTAGCCTAATCAGGATTTTATAAAACACTAGAGTACAACTTGAACAATCAAAATCCATATGCAACTTTTTTGCTGGTTTTATGGACTAAGGAGGCTGACTGCGGGAGTGAGCAGGATAGGAGGAGAGACCAGCAGCAGGCAGCCTCTGCTCCGAAGAGTGACTCTATAATTCAAACTGCTGTTAAAATCAGTGGCCAGACACATGAATCCTATGAGGGATCAGGCAAAACCACTCATGTGAAAATCACCCCTTGAACTTTCCTGGCTACCCTGACATGTTCTCTCATCTCCCTCCATATGGATGCTCAAACAGGCGCAGAATGTGCTATACTCCCACACATGCATGTACATGGACACACACATCTGCATACACTACACACACACATGCACATGTCCTTACTCCCCACATACACATGCACACGAATACACACACACACACACATGCACACATACACACACACACGCACATGCACACACATACACACACACATGCACATGCCCTGTACCCCCCACATACACATGCACACGCACAGGCATACACACACACATACACATGCACATGCACACACACACACACATGCACACGCACATGCTTGTCTGCACAACAAGCGCAACTCATCATGAGTTATCTTACACAGCTGGAGAAACCTGGGCTTCCACAGTCAGCTCTGTGCCTCCAAACAATTTGCTATATGTCTTGTATCAGAGAGAAACTATATTCGGCTGCCAGTACAGAGACCCAGTAAAAATTACTTAAACAAGATAAAGATTTGTTTATCTCCCGAATAAGGGAAACCAGATGTAAGAACAGAAAGATAGAAGGAGCTTGGATCCAAACAATTACAAATTCACCATAAAAATCCTGGAGTCTTCACATCTGGCGAGGAAGAGGCACGAGAAAGGAAAGGGGGGGGGGTGGATACCCAGAGTGTTTTTAACCTTTTAAGGATCTTTCCCATAAACCTTAGCAACAACTTAGGCTCAGAGTCACTGACCCTAACTTGGTTAAGTGTCTCCTCTCCACTCTGGTCCTGTAGGCACATGATGATTTGTAATTAAAGTAATGATCAATTTTTTTTATTCCTATGACTGAATAATTTTATGTTCTAGATATAAAATGTCCCCCAAAAGCTTATGTGTTAAATGCTTGATCTCCAGTTGGTGGCTCTAGTAAGAGATGGTTTGATTATGAGGACATTCCTGGATTAAGGCACCGATGAACTTGTAGTTGACACTGGGCTATCAGGAACTGGAGTGTTGTGGGAGGAGATGGGCTACTGGGGTAATTAATGCCTTCGAAGGGTATATATTGTCCACTGCCTTTTAAAAAATACTTGAATTATTTGTAATAATGTGTGTATGGGTAAATGAATGCATGTTCCCTGGAGGCCAGAGGCCCAAGATTTCCTGTAGTTGGAGATGCAAGATTGTGAGATCTCTATGTGGGTACCGCTAACTTGGTCATCAGCAAGAATGATGCATGTTCTCAACTGTTGAGGCATCTCTCCAACTCCTACTCAGATTTTTTTTCTTTCTATCACCCTGCTTCCTGGCCACCATGAGACGGGCAGCTTTCTCCTGCCATAATCATCTTGCCCTGATGATTCTGCCTTGCCTCAGACCTCAAAGTAATAGAACATGCCAGGTACACCTGTCCCCAAATCTCTGAAACCGCAAGCCAAAATAAACCCTTTGTCCTTAGGTGGTTCTTTCCAGATAAGTTTTTCTCTTCTTAGAAAGTTGTTGGGTTTTCTTAGAGTTCTGATAGGCCTTTGTTTTTGTATTGTCTATGGTTACTATAGACAGCCTCTGTCTCCTTCTTTCACCCCCATCCTCTGTATAGCAGATACTCTTTCTTTCTTTTCCACTGGGACCTTTCTTGTAGGAACTTCTGTCTGGAACTTCAGCTTTGGCCTTGTGAGTTGGAAGTGTTATTTCCTGGGGTCAGGGTATTCTGCCTCTCTTTATTGGAATTTCACTTTACTGAAAATTTTGTACCTGATTGTTTCTGGACCAGCAATCATTAGAATTCTTATACCAACGTGAAAAAGGACTGCTCATTGAAGAGAGGAGTGGAGGCAGACCATTCCAGGCAGAAGTAACGGTATGAGCAAACTTACCAAGCTGGGGAAGACAAACTCACATAGAGGAATAAAGTAACCCTGAACTACAGATTACAGTGACTGGAGTTACCTCCAATTAGGCAGTGAGTTAGGGCCCATGGCAACCACTCCCTTGATTGGATCACTTCTCTGTGGGTAGAGAGAACACATGGAGAACCAGCATGAGGGCTCCTTACTGGCTTAGGGCAGTGTGAGCTGAAAAGTAGCCAGTCTCAATAAAGATGCCTCAACCTCCAACCAGCTCCCACCATAAGACCTGTAAAGATCACTAGGTAGAGGAACATGGAGGTATTCCTCCCTAAAGATCCCTTCTACTTTCAGGGTTCTTTCTCACTTTTTCTTTCTATATTCACTATGCTTACCCCTTGACCCCCTTTCTTTATTCTTTGTGGGTATGAGACGAGAAACTCGAAAACTGTGGCCTGTGGGTGACCTCTGGTCATCCGCACATAGCTTCCCAAGGTAAGCTCCCAAGAGATGAGAGATGCTCAACACTATGGAAAAATATCATCACGATCTGAGGAAAGAAGATGCTTTCTGAGTTCCAGAGAGCCTAGTGCTAACTGAGAAGCATGTTGCATTTGGCAAGTCTGTGGCTGGAGGTGGTCTATTCATGCAGATCCCATGCTTAAAAACCCCCTGAAGTCTTGTGCAGGAAATAGGGTCTCTTCCATTTCTGGTTGTGGGGTTTCAGTCCCTACTCAGAGAGGGAGACTGGGATGCAGCCAGGTGCCCACCCCATCAGCAGCACAGGGCTTGAGTTTTCTCAAGAAGGAAAGAAGGTCATGAGAATGTGAAAAAGAACCATTGGGTTAGATGCATGTAGATTGCAAAATCCTTGATTTTCCTATTAGCTATGAAATGTTAGGATTTAAACCAATTTAAGCCAGACATTGTGACAAGCCTATAATGCCAGCACTTGAGACACTGAGGCAGGAGTTCCAGGTCATCCTGGGCTACAGAGAAAGCTTGAGAACAGCTTGAACTGTTTGAGACCCTGTCTTAAAAAATAACAATAACAACAAGATAAAACAAAACCAAAACAACGAAGCAATCTAATCCCTACAGCACTTCAAATCTCCCTTTCCTTAAAATGCTAGTTTTTCTCACTTAAACACAGTTTGTGTCCCTTTAAAGTAGCTAAGGGCAAAGACCTTCCTTCCTTCCAGCTTCTCAGTTATTAGTTTATTTTATATTTGAAACATTTCTGCATGTGACACAGGGGACTGGGCAGACATCACCTCACCTCATAGACTCTTTCTGGCTCCACATCACAGGGCTCCTGGGTATTTTTACGTTATTATTGGTTGAAGCATATTTAAAATATCTTTCCTCCATAAATACATGTGTGAATAGCTTCCTCGTCTCCCTACAATACCCACTTTATGAGTAGGAAGTAGTCATTGAGCAAATATTTTATGGAGAGGCTCATTACCTAAAGAAGAAAACTGTTTCACCCTTAATGAACCCAGATGAAGCACTCCACTCTGCCTCTCTTCTCAGGTTAGTTTTGCCCTTGTCAATCAAGGCACATAGCTGATTTTATTATAATAGCTGATTACGAGGAAAGAATCAGAGGGAAAAATAACCAACTAAACTGGTTAGACAAACTGTGGAAAGGAATGTATGGATCTCAGACAGAGTACCTTGGGATAGCAACCGTTCTGTTTGGAAGTAGCCACCAAAATCTAAAACCCAATTTGTAACTTTCGTTAGGAAAAGTTGAAAGTTTTGAGCTCATTCACTGTTTTTCTAATTAACAGGGATCTGGATTAATTCTGGACCCACGGGGACAGAGAACAGGTGGCTTCTGGGCTAATATCCAATTATCAGTGAGTAAATATCATGTGTGTTTTTTTGTGATTTAGTTACCTCACTCAGGATATTTTCTAGTTCCATCCATTTACCTAAGAATTTCTCAAATTCATTGTTTTTAATAGCTGAGTAATACTCCATTGTGTAAATGTACCACATTTTTTGTATCCATTCCTATGTTGAAGGACATCTGGGTTCTTTCCAGCTTCTGGCTATTATAAATAAGGCTGCTATGAACATAGTGGAGCATGTATCCTTGTTATATGTTGGAGCATCTTCTGAGTATATGCCCAGGATTGGTAAAGCTGGGTCCTTAGGTAATGCTATGTCCAATTTTCTGAGGATCTGCCAGACTGATTTCCAGAGTGGTTGCATCATCTTTCAATCCCACCAACAATGGAGGAGTGTTCCTCTTTCCTTGCCAGCATCTACTATCACCTGAGTTTTTGATCTTAGCCATTCTGACTGGTGTGAGGTAGAATCTCAGAATTGTTTTGATTTGCATTATCCTGATGACTAGGGATGCTGAACATTTCTTTGGGTGCTTCTCGGCCATTCAAGTTTCCTCAGTTGAGAATTCTTTGTTTAGCTCTGTATTCCATTTTCAATAGGGTTATTTGGTTGTCTGGAGTCTAATTTTTGAGTTCTTTGTATATTTTGGATATTAGCCCTCTATCGGATGTAGTATTGGTAAAGATCTTTTCCCAATCTGTGGGTTGCCACTTTGTCCTATTGACAGTGTCCTTTGCCTTACAGAAACTTTGCAATTTTATGAGGTCCCATTTGTCAACTCTTGATCTTAGAGCATAAACCATTGGTGTTCTGTTCAGCAACTTTTCCCCTATGCCCAAGTATTCAAGGTTCTTCCCCACCTTCTCTTCTATTAGTTTCAGTGTACCTGGTTTTATGTGAAGGTCCTTATTAGCTCAGAAGCTAATACCAAGATTCAACTCACAGACCACATGAAGCTCATGAAGAGAGAAGACCAAAGTGTTGGTGCTTTGGTCTTTTTTAGAAGGAGTAACAAAATACTCAAGGGAGCAAATATGGAGACAAAGTGTGGACCAGAAACTGAAGGAGGGGCCCTCTGGAGACCATTCCACCTGGATATCCATCCATGTGCAATCACCAAAGTAGATACTGATGTGGATGTCAGGAGGTGCATGCTGACAGGAGCCTGACATAGCTGTCTTCTTAGAGGTCTGCAAAAGTCTGACATATTCAGAGACAGATGCTCACAGCCAACCATTAAACTGATCATGGGGTTCCTAATGGAGGAGTTAGAGTGAAGACTTAAGAAGGTGAAAGGGTTCGGGACCCCAAGAGGAAGGAACAATACCAACCAACCAGAGCCCCCAGGGTCTAAACCACCAGCCTGGGAGCACATAGGGAGGGACCCATGGCTCCAACTGTATATGTAGGGGAAGATGGCCTTGTTGGGCATAGGTGGGAGAGGAGTCCTTGGTCCCATGAAGGCTGGACGCCGAGTGTGGGAGAATTAGAAGGTAGGGATGTGGGAGTGGGGGGGCATATCCTCATGGAAGCAGAAGGAGGGGGATGGGATAGGGAGTTCCTGGGGGGGGGATGGGGTAAGAGGATAACATCTGAAATGTAAATAAAATGTTCAATAAAAAAAAAGAGAGAGAGAACAGGCGGAGGAAGATAAGAGTCCTTCCTGTGTGAAGGACTCTTCACACTATGACCTTACAGGTCAATGGAATTCCCACCCCACAATTATATCATCTTCAAGTGGGGAAGTCCAACCTTCCTAAAAGTTATGGTGCAGAAAGGGAAGGAAAACGGAAATACCCTTCCTACCTTGGGCTGATAGTGGTAGCTAAGGGAATCAGGTGAGTGAAGATTAAGACAAGTTGATTGAGAAGCTTGTGGCCCACAGGACTGTGGGTTGATAGAACAGGGAGTGTGAGAATCTAGAAAAACAAGTTACATCTGTTTGGGAACTGGAGCTGTACTAAAGCTCCATCCTGCCTACCAGATTCATTCTACCTTCCTACAGTTTCTCTTCACCTGAAAACCCTAGCTTAGTCCCTCTAAAAACTTGTACCTTCCCATGGAGCTGGGTGATGGCTCAGCCCTTAAGATCAGTTACTGTTCTTGCAGAGGATCTAGGTTTGGTTACCAGCCCCAGCATAGTGGTTAGTAACCATCTGTAACTCTAGTTTCAGTGGATCTGACACCCTCGTCGCTGTGAGCTCTACACCTATGTGGTGCACCTACACAAGTGCAAACACTCCTCACATTAAAAACAAGTATGCCTTTAAAGGGAGAGGGCTGGGCATAGTGAATCCCCACACTAGGAGGCAGAGATAGGCGGATCTCCATGAGTTTGAAGTGAGTCTCATCGACATGAACAAAGAACAAACAAAAGAGAAAAAGATGCTGCTTCTGGATAGGAGTGACATTGTCCAGCCTCCCTTTACTAGTTTCTGCTCAATCTAGTTATTCTGGAATCATTTATAGGTGTGTATGTGTGTGTGTGTGTGTGTGTGTGCACGCATGCATTCATAATTCATATGAATGAATGTAACTATACAGAGTTTGGGTCTATATATACATTTACATATAATATATCTATCATCTACACAAATGCATATACATGTATGCATATTTCTCTGTTTATGCTTTTTTTTAAAGCAGGAAAATGCAATATTGACTAAGAAGCTAAAATAAAGTACTGAAGGCTTTAAATGAATGCAAGGTGTTTTGTGATGATGTGTGTGTGTGTGTGTGTGTGTGTGTCTGTGTAGGTCATGTCTCCAAGGCAAGGAAGGACCAGGACCATTCTTTGGAAATAATGAAGTCTACACCTCTAGCCACAGGGCCACTGGACCCGATCCAAGTCTCCATATGGCAGAAAGGATAACATTTGGGAGGAGACACCTACCCCAAATCAGATGGCTCTACCTGTGCCTTAACATGACAGCTGTGGACTTGGAGGACGGGATGCTGCTGGGGTGTCCTGCAAGTGGGTCTCCATCTTAGAGGCACATTAGAATCTCCCAAGGAGCTTCCAAACCAATCCCACAGAATCTTACCCGAGAGATTCTCATCTGATGGCCCGAGTGGGCCCTGCAATGACTGTTCATTCCATGTACAATAAGGGCGTTGCTCTAGCTCTTGGTATCTGGAAGTGGAAATTATAAGGACAACCTGTCTTCTTGTTTCCCCTTTTCCAAAGGTGTAGATCTGTGGAGAGAAGCAGGACAGGAATGCACACTGTACTTAGTCACCCTGCCTGGAGCCCACAGGCTCTGTGTCTGTGTGGACCGTGTCATTGCACATCTGGTCCAGAGCCCTGTCCAGACTGTCATAATCCTGTATGATAAAGCTCTAAGGAGTGATGACAGAGAGGAGCCTAAATGTTCTGGGGTTTCTTGCCATAGGGTAGGGGGTAGGATCGTTTGTGGACACAAAATCCCAGGGACAAGAGGACTCTGTTTCAGCAAATTGATTTATAAGAAAAATATCAGAAGCAAAAGGCACACATGGGAATATTGTTATTGGAAAGAGCATTTGGGGAAAGAATTTTTATAAATGGAAAGAGCTTGGAGTTCAAGCCATATTTAAAAACATAGCCACATGGGTGGCAGGAAGGAGGGTAACAGCTGTGTTCAGATATTTCCCTGAAGTGATGAATACCAAGTCCCATTTAACTATCCTTCAACAGGCCAAAGGAGTTCTGTGTGGCTCCTGTTTTCTTTTGGAAGTGCTCGGATAACCCCACTGAGGTCTTAGTGAGCCAGCAAGCATGATCAAACATGGTAGCGATGATCTGTCTTCAGAGGCACTGTTGCCTGGGGTGATTCCAGGTCTAGCCCTCTTGGAAATGGAGACAAACTATGAATGAACTGGGAAGTTTGCTGGGACTCTAGTACCTGAATGCAGATCTAAATCTATGATATTAAGCTGTGTTTTAGTTAGGGTTTTATTGCTGTGAACAGACACCATGACCAAGGCAAATCTTATAAAGACAACATTTAATTGGGGCTGGCTTACAGGTTCAGAGGTTCAGTCCATTAACATCAAGGAGGGAGCATGGCAGCATCCAGGCAGGCGTTGTGCGGGCAGAGCTGAGAGTTCTATATCTTCATCTGAAGGCTGCTAGGAGAAACTGGCTTCCAGGCGCTAAGATGAGGGTCTTAAAGCCCATGCCCACAATGATACATCTACTCCAACAAGGCCACATCTACTCCAACATGGCCATATCTTCTAATAGTGCCACTCCCTGGCCAAGCATATACAAACAGTCACAGGTTGAGGGCATAGCTCAGGAATAGAGCATCTGTTTAGCAAACCCAAGGCTTTGCTTGGGTTTGAGCCCTAGCACTGTGCCCATGTACACACAAACATGTGTTCATAAATCTAGGGGCCTTGACTCAGGGGTCTCATGGAAGACATTTTCCTCCCTTTATTTGGTCCACAGTATGATAAAATAGATGAGTCCTGGGTGTTTGGGAAGATGTTTATTGAGGAAGTAGAAGGATTTAGAAGTTGAAAGAAGGGACGGATGGGTGGATGTGATCTAAACACATTGTATTATTCATGAATGAAATGAGCAAAGAACAGATAAAAAGTCAGAAACTTATTTTCCACAGTTCTAAAGACAGAAGGAGCCAGGGGGATGGATCAGCAGACAAAAGCATTTTCTTCTCAAGTCTGATAAAGAGTTCAATCTCAGGACCCACCAAATCTGTAATCCCAGCACTCCTCCCAGGTAGAGGCAAGAGAAACAGCTGGAAGCTCAACCATGCAATGGTAGAAACAAACCACAGCCTGCCTTAAAACAAGGAAGGACCAGGGAATCAACTTCTGCAAAGTTGCCCTCTGACCTCTATATATACAAGGTACATGTGTGTCCCTCCCCCACAGTAAGTAAATTAAATGGATGAATAAGTAAACAGGTAGAGTTTAAAAGGAAGTCCAGGGTCAAGTCAGAAGTGGGGTTGTAACTACACCCTTCCCAGAAGATGAACATCATGACATCCAGTGGCAGAGGAAGAAACATCCCCCAAAGCTGTTTTGTAACATCATTAACCTGGGCATGAAGGCAGAGCCCTGTGACCTGAACATTCACAAACACCTGCCTGCACAGTGCAAGGAGATTATTTCTAATACCAAATGGGGGTGGGGGTTGACCAAACATTCAAAGAATAGCATTCTGCCTTTGTACTCCCTCAAATTTGTCTCTTTTTAGTACACAAAAAGCATGGATTCCCTTCCTAACAGTCCCCAGCAGTCTTAGGTTGTTCCAACATCAATTCAAAAGTCTCAAACCCAGGGTTCTCATCTGAATCAGATAGTCAAGGAACAACTTCATCCTGGGCAGACTCCCTTCCTACAGTGAGCATGGATACAGAACACTTTCCACAGGGAAGAAACAGGAAAGAGAAGGAACAGATCTCAGAGGGAGAAGGGGAAGCCAAGGGCCTTGAGAGTGACAGAGAGCCTCAGGTAGGCAATAGCTTCGGTGGGCGGGGAGTCCTGGGAAGCCAGGAACCACTAGCCTTTCCTCAGGCCAGTGGCTTTAACTCAAAGAAAACCTGAGTTTTACAGACAAACACACACACACATACACACACACACACACACACACACACACACACACATAACACACACAGAGAGGGGAAAACAGAAAGAGGACAGAGAGAGAGACAGAGACAGAGACAAAGAGAGAGAGAATCTGAGAGAGTAATTTCTTAAAGGTTCACAGGTGAGAGTTTAAGATATAGGAAGCCATCATGCCTTGCCCTCTGCCTTCTCTACCCCCCCCCCCATAAGACTTTGAACAATAAAGCTGGAGACACTGTCCACTTTCCTTCAAATGTCTTTCTCTCTATGCATGAGTGTTTGTGTGTGTGTGTGTTAGACCATGGCACATGCAGAGATCATAGGACAACCTCAGGTGTCTACCTTTGCTTTCCACTTTCTGGGGGGTAGGCCTGGACTCTCTTCTGACTTGTCTTTGTGCCAAGGCTATACTGCTGCTTTGCTACTGCTCTGATCTCTAGCACCCATCTTTAGAAAGAAGGAGGGAATTTGGGAAGGATGATGTAAAAGCTCCATGAAAGTGTCATAATAGACCACCCATGGGTTCATTGTAAGCCCCTGTACTTCTCTGCTGGGGCAAAGCCAAATTTTTTTTTTTTTTTTTTGGTGGTGGTGGTGTAGTTGTTTGGTTGATAGGGTCTCATGCAGTTTAGGCTGACCTCAGACTCTCTAGGTAGCTGAAGATGATCTTGAACTCCTTCCTGATGATCCTCCTGTCTCCATCTCCCAAGTGCTAGGAATACAAGTCTGTGCTACCTCACCCAGTTAATGCAATGCTGGGTATCAAACTAAGCTTTGTGCATTTTAGGTAAGGACACTACCAGTTGAGCTATACCATCAACCCTTGTTTGCTGTTAATAGTATGTATTTTGGGAAAGCACTGGCGGGGTCAAGGGGCAGACTCTGGATTTCACCAGTGCACTTGCAGGGTCAGAGAACACAGTATGGCTGGAACCCCTTCAGCTGTGCCGCACTGGGGGTCTGGTGTGTATCCAGTACATCCCGGGTTTTCTTTCATATTTTCAGTCTTTTGTCTTCACATTAAGTACATGTGGATTTTAAAGTGATAATCACAAACGGGCTCATCACAGGCCTCTTCTGTTGTTTTTTTCCACATAGCATATAAGATGACCATCTATCTAGGTTAACTGAGTCCTACATTAATTTAATTTAATTAGTTAATTTGTGATTGTTTAGCAGAGTATCCCAGGACACTTGTATTAACTATTCTCTTATCTGTAGTGGTTCACAGTTAATATGGCAGGGAAGGAGCCCTGAAGGAGTATGAGAGGCAGGTCACATTGCAGAAGTCAGGGAAGCAGAGAGAAGACAGATAGAAGGACCCAGTTATTAACCCACACCACTCGAGTCCCAGTGACCCACTGTCTCAGTGAGACTCCACCCCGTGAAGGTTCTACAGCCTTCCAGAACAGTGCCATGAGCTGGGGGCACTCCATATTTAAGTCACAACTATGCAACATCCTTAACTTCCTAATGCCATGTTATATTATGCTAACCAGCATAAGCTGTATAGAATGTTGCTCTCTCTCCTTAAGCACAGGAGGTGGAGTCTAGTGGAAGGGAGTTAGGTCACTGGAGGGCCTTTGAAGGGGTATCGGGGCCCCTTTGCTTCCTGGACACTGCGATATGAGTGGTTTTCTCCATCCCACACTCCGCTCAAAACAAACTCCCTCTTTACTGCTGCAAAACAATGACGGTCAAGTCTCCGTGGACTGAAACCGAGACAAACCCTTCCCTCCATGAATTCTTCGCCTTAGGTATTTTTCTCACAGCAATGGAACGCTGAAGCTAACAGGGAGCACAATGGTTAGCTACGGAGACTGGTGGTTTATACTGATTGTCAGTTTGACAGGCTCTGGAATCACTGTGGAAACAGTGAATGCTTGTGAGGTAGATTGTAAATGGGATTAATTAGAAAGGAACCCACTCTAAGGTAGACAGTACCCTCCCACAAGCTTGGGTCCTGGAGTATAGAAGAGGAGAAGGCAGCCTGGCACCTGTATTCATCTCTCTTTTTTCCAGTCAGGGCTTCTGTCACCACGCCTACTGTACCACGATGGACAGAACAGACCAGAACAAACCTGTCCTCCCCGTAAGGTGCCATTACGGTGTTTGTCACAGCGATAAGAAAACTTATTGACGCAGGCTTTGAAGCCAATCTGTCTGGGTTCGGATATAGACCATTACTCTGGTAGATTCAGAGGAGCACTGCAGAGACCTTGGCCCCTGGTAATGTCTGTTTCTTGTCCTGAGCATACATGGAGCTTTGTTGCTTCTTATAAATCAACATAGCAACTATGATGAGCTGCCATGTGCACAGTGGTGGGGCCCAAGACTGGTTTTCCTTAGAGCAGGTGCCCTCTTTTAACTGGTTTCTGAGGACACAGGTGGTATTTGTGAGTGATCATATAGAGATCCACGAGGCTAGGGGCCAAGGTGGCCTCTGGCCAACAGTCACTGGGTGCAGAGGCTGTCACTCTAACCCTACTGCAGGAATAGCCATCTGCCAACAGCCACAGATCCTTTCCTGCTGGTGTCCCAGATAAAATTTTGGCGCTGGCTAACCACTGGACTGCAGCTCATGAGAGATCCTAAACTAGATCATTTAGATCTGGACCCTCAGTCCCTAGGGGATAAGGGCAGAGGGTTGCTTAAGCTGCTAACTGTGTAGCAATCTTGTAGGCAATAATAGATAACTATGTATCTACTTTAGCATGACCTTGAGAAAGGTATGACCTTAAATCAATTCATACCGTAGTTTCCTCATCCAGAACATGAAAATTAAGCTAACTTTGCAGGTCTGGGTGAGCATAAAGCAAGTTAACTGGAATATGCTTAAGCCATCCCTGCTAGAAGTAACTTGTCATACATAAATGTTGGCTAATGGTTTTAGAGCACCAGCAGATTCTGTGCCCCTTCAGGAACAGCCTTCCAGTAAGCAATTATAATTGTTCCTTCTGCCTGTCCTGGCTGCTGGCAATCCTAAACTCTCTCTCTCTCTCTCTCTCTCTCTCTCTCTCTCTCTCTCTCTCTCTCACACACAGACACACACACACACACCACATTTGAATGATGTTTGGCGAGCCTTACTTGTAGTTAGAGATTTTTCTCAAAGCACAAAGCAATTTGCTTGGGAGCATGGCCCAGAACCGTCTCTGACAGTTGGCTACAATCTGTCACACTCTGTGGCTCTTCAACATAGGATCTTTCAGCACCATAGGAAGGCAGGTAGCAGTTTAGCTTGGCCAGTGTGTGGGAATCAGGAGCACAGCATGGCTGCGGATATCTGCTCCATTCACATTTCTTATAATGCATTCCTGTAGGGGCCAGCAGAGCATCAGAGAACTGTTCCATGAAGCAGCCAAGAGAATTCTTTCCAGGTCTGAAGACCAGAGAGAGGCTTCCTGCCTTTCAAGGGTCCTTTTGCTGTTTTGCAACAAGCTCCTGATCTTTCCTCCTTGCATCTGATCAACTTCCACACTTCCTGCCAGTCTGCCTTATGTATCCTTTTTCCTGTACAATGTACAAGCACCTTGCCTTCAGATCTATCTTCTGCCAGGGTCCAGTGGGCACTTATGCTGGTTCCTTTTTCTTTACAGTATTTAATGTGTGTGACCCTTTCTCTTTCCCATCCAACAGGTGCTTTTGGTTTTTGGCAGGATAATAAGGCTGGAAGGTAAAGGCATGAAGATTAACATGTGGGAGAAAGCAATGGTAGAGAAAGGACAGCCAAGGGCCAACCAAGAGCCATGCATAAGGACAGAGCAGGAGAAAAGCTTGAGACCTGTGAGTGAGCAAGAGTGACTCATAAAGGGTTGAGACTCTAGTGAACCAGAGCCACGGGCTTCTAAACCTCTGGGCTCTGGCCTACATTCTAGAGAGTATCTTTCCCTTCCTTAATAAATAAGATGTCTATTTCTGCCTCTATCTATGCATCCTTCATCCAGTAAGAACCTGGAAGTTGCAGCATGTGCCTTTCAGGCTCTGATCCATGCTTCTGACATTTCACATTCACCTTTGTCTCCTCTTCCCACTTTCCCTCAATCTAGTGTTTCCCGTTGTCCCCCTAAAGTCAGCCACCTAATGAACATGCATGGCCTCCCTACTCAAAGATACCAAGGAAAGCTTTGCTGGCTGGCTGATTCTGCTAGGGATGGGTGACATTACAGCTGAGCAACTAGCTCAGTGAGAGAGTGCTTACTACCAAGTGAGCTGTGGGTTACACACCCAACACAACCCAACACACACACACACCACACACCACACAACTCACGAAAGTGACCCTCATCAATGCTGAGAACAAATCAAAACAGTGAGCTGGGATCGAGTTCTGATCTCACATGCGACATAATAGAACCATCCTGTTGGTGGTGTCCAATTGGCCATGCGAGAGTGTGCTCCTTCTCCAGTGGCTGACAGGACTGACCCCTCCAAGAAGGAGGCAAGTACTCACTCACTCTCAAGATAGCTTTGGACACAGTAAAAGGCTGATTCTAACTCTAGCTTCTTTCAGAGCACAGGGTTGAGGATGGAAGAGTTTGGGAAGTAGAACACCACACATTTGCTGTGGTTGTGCAGCCTTTGTGGGAGGTGCTTCTGCCAGGGGGTCCTATCTGCTTATTGCTGCCACTCTGGAGAAGGCTTCACAGTGTGCAAGTTCTGTTTCAGCACAGGAAAGAGAATTATTTTCACTGCTGACTTTGTAACTGGCTTTGTAACATGGCTTTGTGACTGTGGGCAAAAGTCTTCACAGATATAAATCACCCTCCAGAAAATGAGACCTACCATAGAAGGAAGGAAGGGGGAAAGAAGGAAGGGAGGGAGGAAGGGAGAGGAGTGAGGGAGGAATGGAGGGAGGGAAGGAAGGAGGAAGGAAGAAGAGGTTTGCTCACAGACCCAGTATTGTTAGCACCAGGAACACTCGAGCTTGCTCTTGATCACCTCCCTTCCCCCACATCTACCACTCCCCTCCTGTTCTCCCTCTCCCCTTCTGCCCTTGAGAGACACTGTAGTTGTGTGGGTGGGTGGTCGGACAAGTGGGTGAATAGACAGACGGAAGAGGGAGTTTCCTTCTTGGGATTCTTGTAATTGGTATGTGGTTTACATTCCATTCATCTGGAAGACTGTGATATTAATCGGAAACAGCTTGAGCTCAGCTTGCCTGTGTGTCATAAGGATGCTGAACTCAGGCAGAGGTCTCTGTTTCCCTTCCTACAGGTCAACCCCCTCTTCAAGTGTCTGTCAGCTTCAGTAACTAGCAGCATACGTGGCTGTCATCTGGACCAAAAGCACCATTACACACAGTTTAAAACAAAAACAAAAGCAAATCCAAGAAGTGCAAAGAAATGTCCAGTGGGGCTAGAAAGATGTCTCAGAAGTCTGGACTGCTGGCTGCTCTTCCAGAGGACCTGGGTTTGATTCACAGCACTTGGGTGGTGGTTCACAGCTGTTAACTCCAATTCCAAGAGATCCAATGCCCTTTTCTGGCTTCCACTGGCATCAGGCATGTGTGTGGTATCAGTCATACATGCAGACAAAGCACCCATACATATACAATTAAATTAAGTTTAAAAATAAATGTACAATGAAGTTACTGGTGGTCCTCCCCCCAAAAAATAGTAATAGTTGTATACTTGCAAAAAAAAAAAGTTTGCTCTTCAACCAGTAAAGATTATATATATTTTATTTACATAAAATAATTTTTCTATACCCATAGCTTGAGCCCTTCACGATTTTACTTACTACATATTAAAGATCTAGATCATTCTATTGCACTGCATTCTATGCTGAATTCACATATACTGATAGCTGTAGTTCAAGCTCTGTAACAAATACAACAGACTGGGTGGCTTTATAAACAGCAATTCAGCATTCATAGTTCTGTAGGATGGGGTGTGTAAGACCAAGCTCCTGTCAGATTAAGGGTCTAACAAGGACCCACTTCTTGGTTCCTCTGTCTTGCTAATCTTCATGTGTCTCTTCCTACAAGCCTCTGATCCCTTTGTGGCATAATCACCTTCCCCAAATCTGTTCTCCTAAAACCATCACAATGAAGAATAGGGATTGAACATGGATTAAGAACCATTCAGTCAATGCTGTAGTGTTTGGGGAAACTGTTGTCTTAACATGGTATAACTGCTGCCATCTTGAAATCAGAGTGACTGCCCTCATGAAACTCTCACAAGACTCCCTCCTGGAATGTATGGGTGACTCACAGGCTGCTTGTGTCCTTCACTTTCTAGGATATTTAAGTAGCTAACAATTGCTGAAGGAGGAAGGGACTCTTTGGTGGTATAGCTGCCTTAGCTGCCTTTAAGTTACCCATCATCCTGTGGGAAGCCCCTCACACATATTCTTATATGCTATCTCAATTAAACTTATTGGTTCACTGAGCTGAACTTGGATGGAATTACTTGTTTGATGTATTTTTGCCCTCTCTGTCTGGAGTACATCGACTCCCCAGGAAGTCATGCAGCACTTGCTACCTGGATATGAACACACCAGAATGAGAGATGACTGGGAAGAGCAATTGCATGTTTCTTGCTATGTGTGGTAAGACACACAGCTGAGGCCAAGCATCTGAGGGTGACCTATCTATAGACTGATCCCACTATGGGCCCCCTGCCTCCTGTGGTTATGGTGGTGACTTCTTACTGTGGCCACAGCTGTGAGGTCCCTACTATTATCAGTAGTAAGACTGAACTGTTTGAATGTGGAGTACCCTAGGGGGAAATCCCAGATGGCTGTCTTCTTTATAAGGTATGAAGTGACACTCCTCCTTGATACGTGGGGTCCTCTGTGTGAAGACGGTGAACGGTACTATGTGTGAATCAAAAAAATGGGTCAAGAGTTAAGGATGGGACTGTAATCTCTAGAAGTAGAACAGATTGGGTGGGATCATAAGTAGGCTACAGAAGCCCTTTGTGGTCTCTGCTATGGCAGTATGACATGCAACTGAGTTGCCTCTCCAAAAGGAACCTACCTTTGGAAAGGGAGAAATTTCATGGATGACCTCCTCTGCATTAGCCTCTGGTTTGGAATGAGAGAGGTAGAGGGTATTGGATAGCAAGGAGAGAGATAATGATGTGCAAATAAAGGAGAATACCACTAAAGTCACATCCTCAACATAGAGAAGGGGAGAATCCATGATTCAGCATGCAGACAGTACCTCAGTCATAGTCCAGGAAACCAATAATTAGGGAATACTTTACCACTGAACTGCTTGAATTGGAAACAGCTTTTAAACAAGAATTGGCTTGAGAGGTGCAGATATACTCAGCCAAGTGTCAGGAAAGCAGAGAAATGCAGTAACCTAATTCCTTCCTCATCTTTCCTTGTGACAAGGGTGTCAGGACCTGAAGCACTGTGGGAAATCAGTCCCCAGTGGGCTGGCCATTTGGGATCCTTGGTTATTTCCAGCTGAGGTCCCCCAAAATATCACAGACTGGAAGACATGATTCAGGGAGCTGGGCATAAAATAGACAACATTTGATTCTCACTTTGGGACCAGATAGCACCATGATCACATGACAGTTAAAAAAGAAGTTAATTTAGCAAAGACCTCAGACAGCAAAGTCATCTAGGCAGTATGGGAGTTTAGTGGCCTTGTTGATTCTCATGGCAGGCCATGGTCTTTTTGAGGTAGAAAAGGGTATGGAAGGTCTGACAAACAGACCAGCAGGTTAGGTGAGGCCTAGTGGCACACACCTTTAATCAATACTCAAGAGATAGAAGCAAATAGATCTCTGTGACTTTGAGGATTGCCTGGTCTACACAAGTTCCAGGATGTGGGGCAAGTGAACTGTGCCACCAGAGAGAAGAACTGGTAAGGCTGAGTTGTCTCAGACCCCTGGGAATCTCAAATTGAGTGGAGCCATTCCCTACCTGTCTCTATCTGCTCTGGAACATGTAACCACAATGCCTCACTGAAGACCATGGGCACTGGGTCACATAGCCTAAAAACCTGGAGTTTTCTATGCTAATGATGTATCTAGATAGGGCAATGAGCTTCCCTTCCTGGGCATTCCTTCCCCAAAAGGTATTTAATCCCTGGTTCATCTTGACTAAGATGTATGCATTCACAACTGTCATCAGAAAACAGTTTGGATCTTCATCAAGGATCCTTATGGCTGGGGGGGGAGGGGGGGCGCGGAGGGACGGGGGGAGGTGTCACTCGGAAACAAACCATTCTGCCCCCATCCCAGGCTCAGTCTTCCCCTCCTGCCTGGTGCATAGACGCACCCTTCCCTGAAGGGAAGCCCTGGCCAAGGACCCCATTCCCAACTTCCAGCGGTACCCAAGTGGTGCCTAGGTACACAGGAGACTGGGAACCACAGCAGTTGTCCCAGCTCCGGCTGTTTCTCACTCGAGAAAACACAGACTAAGGACCCCCATTGCTGTGTTCTGCCTCCTCTCCCCCAGAAGCTTGCCAGCGGCTCTTTGGTGATGCTCCAGGCACCCCAGTGGTGAGAGGCACACAGCAGGGGCACTAGGTCAGCCAGGGTTCTGTAGAGAGCCTATCTACAAAGCCAAAAAAAGAAAAAAAATATGTCAAATCAGTGAGTAAGTTGAGTTTGTAAATTGCTAAAGCAATCAAGAGGGAAAGGAAAAGCTAAAAGCAGAATCCTGAACATGTAATTCATGTGGGTACCGTCCTTTTCTAGCATGAATGAGGCCCTGTTCAATAATTATTGTTCAATAATTTTGGGGTAGAGGCAGGAAGAATTTTGAGGTCATCCTTGACTACATAGAAAGTTCCAGGCTAGGGTGGGCTGCATGAGACAGTCTCAAAAAGGAAAGGAAGGAAGAAGAGAGGGAAGGAGGGAGGGAAGAAGGGAAGAAGGGAGGGAAGGAGGGAGTGAGGGAGGGAAGAAGGGAAGAAGGGAGGGAAGGAAGGGTGCACCCAGGTCACTGGAAAGAAAATTAAAAGATTGGTGACAAGCCAGAGTTCCTAGGGGAGAAAATGACAAGAAGCCAAATTGTCTTATGATTTGTTAGTGCTTGTGAGCCCCAAGGAGGCTATAAAACCCAATCAATAATTCTACAAATAAATAAAGGAAGAAGCTGAGGAAAAGAAAATGCTGAGTCTTGTCCCAAGGGTTGGCAATTAGCCCTCAGGAGTATGCTGTGTACATTTCTCTCCCATAACAAAATATAGTGTGTGTGTGTGTGTGTGTGTGTGTGTGTGTGTGTGTGTGTGTGTGTGTTTCTGAGGGGTCTGACCAACCTAGAATCTTTTTAGCTTTAACAGGCAAGTGTGGCCAGAGGATAGGCAGTGTCCTCTGACTTTGCCTACAGGATATCAGAACTGGAGTGCTGGTGATGAGCTGGTGCCAACATGGCAAACAAGACCAAGGCCCTATTCCCTCTTGTCTCAGGTTAGAGGAAGCAATAGAAGTCAGCCCTATTGTGTTTCAGGGGCTGGGGAGACTCACAGAAGGCTTTGGCAGTGCACTGGAATGACTGTGTAATTATAGAGTGCCAATAATTACCCACACAAATATACTCATCTTTGAGGAAATGGTCCACATTTGTAATAGAATCTTTTCATTCTGTATTGAACCTTTATATTTATGTACTTGAGCTTACACTCTTAGCTGCAGACTATCAAGACCATATGGCACAGCAGTGGCCTTTAGACATCCTGCCCATCCTTTGTACAAAGATCTTGCCATGTAGGTGGCATGCTACCTCTGAGATTCTTTTACAGATTCTGAAAGGCATCTGAAAGATGTATAAATGTATCTAAAGAAGCAAGGAGGGGAATTTGGTCCACTTGGGCTGCATAGGCCAGGCACAGCTGGGAAACTCTTGAGTGATTTTTATTTTGTATCAAGGATAGATGGTACCCAACAAGATGACTGAGAAAAATCTTACAACATTTAGTGTTATAAAAGTAAGCATATTTGTTACAGAGTTTAAGTTCAGAAGGCATCCTATATGGGTGAGAAAGGCACATCTAGAAACCATAATGTTATTGAATATATCCCAGTGCCAGGAGTAGGTTACCTTCCTATGAGTTGCTGGGCTGCGGAGCAAAGGGTAGATGTGACTACATATATGATGCAGGCTATAGATACTGCTGCTGATTGAATGCCAGAACGATTACCAAGAGACTACATGTTTTCACAGCATGAAGAAGTTGGGCTGGGTCTGAGCTGAAAAGTCCCTTCCTCCTGGCAAGCTTTAGTAGTGTTGGAAGGGGATATAAAGACTGCTGGTAAAGGATTGTTGCCAATGGTCCTGCTTATCTACCACCCTGAATGTTAATACTATTTGCATGCTAGATAGTATGTATCTATGGGTGCAACAGTGGTATAACTGATATGGGATGCAACAAATTACTTTTCCATTGGATTTAATGATCACTCCTCAGGAAGGAATCTATGTTTGTATTACAATCCAGACAAAAATAACTGTGCCGGAAAAGTCATAGCCCCAGTGAAGAAGATACAATGTGTCAAAATGCCTTCTAAACATTTATGTTTACAACCAAAGTCTGTTGTTACAGTTGGTGCTTGTTACTACAGAGCCTCAACACTAGTCATACTGTTGAAAACATTTAACTGTTGCTGAGGAAAGGTAGTCCAATGCTTCCAGCCACAAGAGAAAGAAAATAACAAGACATTTATATCACACCTCCTCTCCAAAGCTCAGGAAACATGGAAAAGAGAGTGGAAACAATGTAAGAGCTAGAGAAGGATTAGAGTGTTGTAGAACTGTCCATCAAGGACAACATCTTGAAATCTGAACAGTTTTGCTTACTTGATTACTGAGGCATTCAGACAAGATTGGGCTGGTCACCATTCTCTTGTGGAAGGGAACAGATCACTACATCCACAACCATCCCTAATGGTTACAAAAGCAGTTCACTGTTTTAGAGGGTAAAGAAGACTCCTTGGGGGGTGTAGCTGCCAATAAACTGACCATACTTCTGTAAGTCACCTTTTTGTTATGCAGCTATAGTAACCCTAACTAAAGTCATTGATTATCAATGTGGGTGGAATCATTTCTTTGGTCTGTTATTACTTTCTTCATCTGAGGTGAATGGACATAGGCTTCCCAGGAAAAGTCATATAATGGTTCTTTTGTGGTTTGTAGTTCTTAGCTGAGACCAAATTTGTATGGTAATTTTAGGACCAGAAGATTCTCTTAAATGGAATTTGGAACCCACCAGAGGTGGAAAGGAGAAATTGGCTTTGTGTGCTGGTCTGTCAGCCAATGGCTGAGTCCCTGGCCTCTGAGAGATGTCCCAACTAGTTTTGAAGCCTTTGAGGCAACAGGATCTAAAAAAAACAAAGACAAATGGTGTGAGTTAAAAGCCCAGGGTGAAAAAGGTATCACCAAAGAAAGTGGTGACAGGCTCCTGGGGCCTAAGGTTGCTGACTGCAGACCTGCCTCTGCAAACAAAAAGCTCTTCACTGCTCCAACTGCTGTGGTACTTCACACCACAGTGTCCTCAGTTCCTAAACAACTGGAGCAAACCTGACCTGGGCATTTGCTGCAGTCACTTCTCAGACTAAACATGAACAGGAAACTATTCCTTCAACTCTCCTTTGCCCTCTCTTCACCTGCACCTTTCTAATCTTTAGAATAGATAAAATGAAGTAAAAAAAATTTTTTTTTTGTCCTGAGCACTTACTGTGTTCAAACTTTTTTTTTTGCCCATCTTATCCTGTAGACATCCAAATTAGGATGTTTTGGAGAAACAAGTTGTCTAAGATCACAGAGTCAAGAAACCTCCCTGAAGGGCCACAGCATCTACATATAGCAATGGAATCACAAGACTCACTCTCCTGACACACTAAATGACTAAGGTCTTTCTACCTCCTGCAAGCTGATGAGCCCAGGAACTCTGCTGAGAACAGGCAGAGGTGCATTTTAGGCTGAGCATCACAGCCAATGGTGCTAGAAAGGGTGGGATCTTAGAACTGCCTGTGGGTGGGGCCAAGAGAACTGTGGAGCAGATGGTAGCACAGTCTGACCTCCATTTCCACATCTAATTCAACTGCCTGTGGATGGAAGATGAGGAAAAATCGCATCTGTGTACTGAACTTGCCCTGATGCATTTTCTGTCTATTCCCTGAATTATTCAGTACACAGAATATACATCGTATTTGGATTATAGTTAGTTTAGAGAGGATAAACACATGAACACTGTACTATTTTACACAAGGAGTTTGAACACCCTCCCCATCCCCAAATTTTTGGTCTCCTGAAAGGGGGGTGGGGTGGGTCATATAGAACATCTTCCATGGGTGTCAGGAAACAATTTCACATCCAGGGCAAGCTGGGAAGGCGAAAGATAGGAAATAGTCACGCCAGCATCCTGCCATGGGAGCTCCCCCTACCTCCTGCTTCCAGCTAGCCCTAGGGCTGTCAGCCAAGCTAGAGACCCTGCAAAACCACTCCAAAGTTTATGTCAGAACAATGGCAGCCATATGCAGGCAGTCTCTAGACCAGGAACTACTTTGGTCCATCACTAATCCCCACAGCAGCTGCCCTTCAGGTCTGATCCACACTTATATTGTATAAATAGGAAACCGGAATTTTGTGCCAGGAAATGTATCTCAGAACCCAGAGCAGCTGGGTGAGCTTGAGCCAGAGCAGGAACCTTGGGTGGCAGCCTATGGTTGGCAAAAAGTAGCTCTGGCTGGGGAATGGGCAGGCATTGCACTAGAAAGGCCCTTTGGGCCTTGTCCTCTGTGAATGGAGCCATTTACTGGTGTATCCGTAATGGTGGGGCCGACTGAGCTCCTTGGCAAAGCCCTTGGCAGGCCTTCCCCAGTGGAATGTCCAGAGAGAAAACGTCCCCTGTCCTCCCCTGTGGCCTGTGTAACCTCCGGCCTGGTCTGCGCCAGGCTGTGCCCCAGCGCCCCGCCCAGGGGTCTTGTTTGCTCTGGCAGACAGGGAGCCCATTCAGCCCCTCGGGTGGCACCGGGGGTGTCTGGCCTGGGAGGCCTGGCTGGGCTCCGGCAGACTCAGTGGCCTGCGGGGTTCCAGAAGCTTCCCCAGGCTCCAGTGGGGGCGGGGCGCTGACTTTCTTCTGGCCGCTGAGAATTACTGACTTTACAGGTCCGTCTTGCTCCATAAACCAGAAAGCCACTTCCAGCTGGTGGGATGGAGTCTGGTGGGCGGGTGTCTGGTGCCATCCTGTCCCGGCTGGGAGGGGTCCTCAGCGCCGTGGAGGAGCTGTGGTCTGTCACAGCCCCTGGCCAGGCAGGTTTTTATGGCCTCAGCTCTAGAGTGGGGAGCACAGGCCACATCCACAGGGATAATATTTGCTGTACCTGGTCCTGATACTGAGCCCACGTTCCTGCATCGCCATCCCAGTTTCCTTTACTCCTGGAGGTCTGCTGAGACTTACTTTTTGAATAGGGAAGCACTGAGTTAGGCTGAAACCACAAAGCTCATGAAAAGACTGGATGACTCCTCTTGCAAGCTGCCACTGTGAGGTACACAGGCCTGGAGCCAGCGGGAAGCCTAGAGGTCCCTGTTGGCCCCTCAAAGGGACAGCAGACCCACCTGAAGGAACACTTGCAGCTCCAGTCCCCTCGGCCAGCTTTCCTGGCTGCCAGCCACTGCTCCTGCATAGCTGAAGGTTATGATGTTTAAATATTAAAAATGCTTAGCTAAATACGCTGGCTTGTTTTCTTTTGCCGATAGTAACAGTCTGCCCACAGAGCCCTTTCAAACCTCTTCAGTGTTTAGAAAATGGATAAGGTACTCATTCAGTGACGCTTAAGTTTACCAGAGCCAGGAATGAAGCCCAGGATTTCATGAAGGGAGAACCAGCCTGGGACCACACACAAAGGCTGTTCTGCTTCCTCCTCCTCCCTGCCCAAGCTAGCTGGCTGGCTCTCTCTCTCTCTCTCTCTCTCTCTCTCTCTCTCTCTCTCTTCCTCTTTCTCTCTCTCCTTTCCTCCCTCCCTCCCTTCCTCCCTTTCTCTTTCTCTCCCCTTTGCTCCTCTCCCCTCTCTTTTCTCTCCCCCCTCCTCTCTCTTCCCCCTCTTTCTCTGTCCTCACTCTAACAAACTGGCCATGACTGGCAACCAGAAAAATCCATAATAGAAGTCAGAGGGGGGCTTCCAGGGCTTAGGGGGCCCTTTGGTATCCAGGAGATGAATAAAAAAATGGATTATCAAAGTGTGTGCCCCTATAACTAAAGAGAGCACACACACACACAAAGCTGGGGCCACCCCAAAACAGCTTTTATGAGACACAGGAGCCGAACAGAATTATTAAAATCACCTTTTTGTGGGGTTACAGAAAGAAACACATTCTCTCTAAGAATAGGGCTGGTTTGGGCCCCACCCACCAGCTGCCCCCCTCCCACACTGCCCTGAGACATTATCTCCCCCGCACAGTTGGAGGAGTCCTTTGGCCTGGCTGGATGTAGTATTTGCGTTTATCAAATAAGGACCTGTTAGGCACAGGAGACTAGGACTGTGGGAGGAGGTGATTAGGTGTGAACTTCTTAGGAAACACGAGCAAGACTATTTACTTTCTCCTCACTAGTACCCATCTTTGACTGCAGACTTCAAACAGGAGTAAGCTGGATCCAACTGGAGCCCTGTGGGAACTTGGAAAGATGTTGAGTTTCCTTTATTTCAGTGTGAGCTCCAGTGTGTGCAGAAAGAATGAAGCAGTTAAATTCAAGAAGTATTTATGGCGCTGCTGAGACGAAATGAGGCAGGACTTGGCACTAGAGGCCAGCTCTGGGCAGCAGAGCCTGGAGCACAGCCACTTCGGGGCAGCCCTGGCCCGTTCAGCTGTGGCAGGGCAGCTTCTGATTAAAGAAGTCGGCTCGCACATTTTTGTTGTGTGAATCATCTTTTCGCCACTGTAGCAAACACTCAGGACGATCAACTTATAAAAGACAAAGGTTTCCTTTGACTCACAGCTTTAAGGCTCTGGACAACAATGGACTCCGGCCCAGTTTGTTTGTGAAATGATGGAGGGGGACCAATGATGGAAGGGGATGTCTCAGCAGGCCTATTCGGAGGCATCTCTTCCCCCTGAGGGACCAGCGACAAGACGACAAGATGGTTTAGCATAGAATAGAGTTTATTCAGGGCATGGGGAGGGAGCCAGGAGGGTAGTAGAGGCAGAGAGAGAGAGAGAGAGAGAGAGGAGAGAGAGAGAAAGAGAGAGAGAGAGCAGAGAGGTAGAGGTGTAGAGGCTGGCCATGACCACATAGAGAGGGGGAAGGGAAGCGGGGAGGGGCGAGGGACAGAGAGAAGCTAGAGGCAAGAGAGCAAGAGGGTAAGAGATTAAGAGAGAGAGGAGGGGGCAAGCTGCCCCTTTTATAGTGGGCAGGCCTGCCTGGCTATTGCCAGGTAACTGTGGGGAGGAGCATACCTGGCTGTTGACAGGTAACTGTGGAGGTGGAGTTTAGACAGAATACTAACAGTTGGGCCTGTGGGAAGGAAGGCATCATGGTGGCAATGTTTGACAGAGAGTCCAATCATGTCGCAGCCACAGTCCAGCGAGTGAAAGAGAGGAAGAAGGAGAGATGGGTCCTATCATTGCCTCTAAAAGGCATTCCCCCCAGGGACATAAAAACCTGCTACCTGGAAGTCCTAGGGAGAGGAGGAGTATTTAGCTTAGGGTGACCAGTGCAAGGGGATTCTTTCTCTGCAATGTAGTCTGCCTGAACATAACTGTCCTATCGGATGATGTTGTATTTTGAATATCTATCAGTAAACGTTGTACTAAGCAAGATAGAGCCATCGATGAAGTATGCAAGTCACTGTAATCCTCAGTAGACATATGAGCTAACTCTAGACATGTGCACACAGTTATGTCTTGTCAAGGGCAGACAGTCTATATACCAATGGTTCCCCAAGGTTCCTGTCACCTAGGAACATTGTAGAGTGTCTCATGTGTGTGTGTGTGTGTGTGTGTGTGTGTGTGTGGTGTCCCAGGGAAACCATGGGTCAATGTCAGGTGCCTTTCTCAATTACTTTCCATCTAATTTTTTGAGACAGGGTCTCACTGGACCTGGAACTTTCTGACTCAGCTAGGCTGGCTTGCTAGTGAGCCCCAGGGACCCACCCTCTGTAGGAGGAGCTAAGGTGGGAGGAGTTAGGAGAGGAAGAGGAAAAGGAAGAGGAGGAGTTAGGAGAGGAAGAGATAAAAGGAAGAGGAGGAGCTAGGAGACAGCAGAGGAGGCAGAGATGTAGGAGCGATGGAGATGGATGTTCACGTGTCTGTAGCAGTCAAAGATAGTTGGTATGCCTAGGTTGGGTACTGGGTTACACTTCTGATTGTATGGGTATCTTGTTACTGATCATTGCCAAATATATAAGCTTTGATTAATCTATAAGAATTAGAGTCTCATTCTCTTACTGGGCCCGTATGGATGGCGGAATGGTCTGGGCAATGCCCTGCCTTGTGGAGACAGCATGGAAGATTGGCAGAGCCATCTCTCACGCTGGCATCTAGTGGGTGGCAGGGCTGGTGTTTCTGGCAGCCAGTTCTAACTGCAGCATGCACTCAGCCTCAGGTGGAGAAACATGGTGGCTGGGCTAGGCAGAGCCGCTGCAGCTTAGATAGTTGGCCTGAGCCAGAGGCCTTTTTAAATAATTACTACAACAACCCTCCTCTTTGCCTCTCCAGTGCTGGGATTACCAGCATACACCACGCTGATTGGCTACTCATATGAGCACCAGGGATTTAGATTCTTGTACTCATCTTTCCACAGAAAGAGTTTTGCCAACTAAGTCATCTTCTCAGTCTTGATGAGGTGATGTACAATACATTGCTTGCACACTTGTGGTGCTGCTGGCATGATTGAGTTTACTTCCTTACCATGTGAGAGCCTGGGACACACTCGATAGCAGTGCTAAGTGACTACCTCTAAGTCTTACGGATTTATTGTTGTCTATTTAGCAGTATTTAGTGTGTACTTCTTTTACTTATATAAAAATTACCCCTTGCCACGTGCCTTCAATATGCTAGGCAAATGTTCTATCACCAAGATACTTTTTTTCCTCTCTCCTTCCTCTCATTTTTATGACAGGGTCTTGTTAGGTAGTCCCAGCTGGCCCTGAATTTGAGACTTTCCACATCAGTTTATTAATTACAGGTGTGAGACAGTATGCTTCCATGTCTTTCTCTCTGTGTGTGTCTCTCTCTCTCTGTTTCTCTCTCTTCTCTCACTCTCTCTCTCTCTCTCTCTCTCTCTCTCTCTCTCTCTCTCAGTGTGTGTGTGTGTATGTGTGTATAGAAGACAAATTTAGTGATTTTTCTTACACCATTTAGTTTTGTGTAAGTACACTCCAGAATGCAAAAAATCACCCAGTGGCGTGGCTCTCAGAATGCATCCCCATTGTTAAGTGAGTCACAACAGTTCAAGAATTACTCCTACTACAGAATAAGAAAATTGAATCCCTTGTGGATTAAATTCTTGCCTGAGGTCACTTAAGAGACACACAAGCTTGTCCCCACACAGACTGGTTCTAGAACGTGTAGCCTCCATCACTACCATGTGGATCTCACACACAGTCAGTTCATGCCCAGCCCAATAATTCATTTAATAGCTTGCTTCTTTTACATTAAAAAATTAACTCAAGATACCATAAACTGTGTAGTTATGAAGTATGTTGGGCTTTTTTGTTAGTTTGGTTTTGGTTTTGTTTGTTTGGTTGGGGTGCTACTTTTTGTTTCTCTCATTTTAGACTTGAAAACAGTTCATACCCCTACCAGTTTCAAACAGGAACCTGAAAGACTTGCCTCATAGAATACTTGGGTACTGCTTCCTATTCCAACATCATCTTGATGATGTTCTACTACAAGTAGCTTGTTTAGCTATTTTTAAGCTAGGAGTTAAAGGGTGCACCTGTAATCCCCGGCACTGGGGAGATGGAAGTGGGAGGGGGATCAAGGTCATCTTTGGCTACACAGAGAGTTTGAGGCCCGCCTGGGCTACATGAGACCCATAGAAAATCCCCCAAATCAAGCAAACAAAAAAGGCACTTGTTTCTTAGCACCATGAACTAGAAACCTGGACTGTTAACAGCACATTTGCTACTACAGAAGACATTTTAAGCCAGGCAAGGTGGTGAAATCCCATCACCTAGGAGACAAAGGCAGGCTTTCAAAGCCAGCCTGGTTACCTGGCCACATGCTGTCACAAAACAACATTCCAGTAGACTGCTCTAGTAGTAGAGTGTGAATTTCACACTCAGCCTAGTTAATTCTTACTTTCTTTGCAAGGAAGATAGGCTGGGAGAGAAAGAAGAAAGGCATTGCCTTTTTTTCTTTCACAGAGATCAGTTATCACTGTATGAAGAGTAGTTAGTGTCTTGTGGCTTCTCTGTTGATCCAGAGTTGCAAAGATACCCAGAACTCTGCAGAATTTCGTTTATTCTCCAACTGGAATGTAAATCAGTATACTGATCCTTTCCACAGAGCTGAGTCATGGCCTCATTAATAATATAATCCTTGGAGCCCACTTGTACCCATAAGCCTGGCCCTTGGAGGCATTCATAGCTCAAGTTCAAGATTTGATTTCCTGTGTCTAATAACTGCCCTCCACAACAATTCATGCCCCATTTCACCCCACACAAAAAGAGGTCATGATATTTAAGTGGAATTTTAAAATGCCAAAACCTAACAAAAGAATGCAGGCCTGGGTGTAGCACCCACATGCTAAGTAGGAGATCTCCACCCCTAGCCCCCCTGCAGAGCTAGTCCTGTATGAGCAAGGTCAGCCCGAAAGGCGACACTACCTTAGCCAGAGAAAGGCCTATGGCGCCATTAACAGCTCTTGCCAGCAGTTACCTCAGACAATGTAAATACAAAACTGGTGCTTGTGTTTATTTAAAGTTATTGGCATCAGGCTCATTCCTGGTAGACAAAGATTATCTTGTTTACAGCAGTATCCAGATGATGGACAAGACTCTGTTTAATATAAATCTAACTATGCGAGGGGGGACCCTTCAGCATAAACAACTTCCCTCAAGCAAAACAAATCCTGCCAAGACTCAAGCTGGAATTCATTTATTATCCAGCTTCAAGTTGACTTGTCTCAACATTAAACAACTGAGGGGCAGAGGGCTGAAGCTGAGGTCCGAGGGCACGACGGACCCAGTTTGGAGGGTCTCATGCTTTGCAGAGGTGCTTGCTCCTCTTGGTGTGTGTGTGCGCGTGCATGTGTGTGTGTGTGTGTGTGTGTGTGTTATATATGCACACGCACGCACATGTGTTACAAAAGGGAACAAGGGTGACAAGAGAGACACTATTGTCTTTTCAAAATCCTGTGATCTGATGGAACCTTTGTGAGTTTTATAAAGTAGAGATGATTCTAGATCTTCAGGGTGAGTGTTCAACTCTCCAGCAGGGGCTAGTGCTTCACACAAGGCCCTGAGCTCTCCCCCATCCTGCTTCAGACCCGGCTGGACTTGGAGTTCAGGCCCCTATGAGAACTGAATCCATCCAGAAACAGCATAGCCTCCTGGGATAGACTCATCTAAATGAAGACTAAGTTTATCTGACTAGCCAGGTCAAGAGAGTAGTGACTCTAGATGACATGTGGTGGTGGAGCCTTCAGCATAAAGGAATTCCTGGAGAAGAGAGCAATACCGGGAAAGGGGAGGATGGTGAGAGAAGGTCTGGCTGACAAGAATAGTGTGCTTGGCTGAAGTCAGAGCCAGGAAGTACCTGAGAAATAAGTAGTGTGGGAGTAGGGGGACGGGATAGGAAGATGATTGTGACCCTGCCTTAGAAGAGAGAGCAAATGCTACTGTCAGGCCCCGTGCTTCATCCCAGCACAGGTTGCGACAGGCATGGTAGAAGCTGGCGAGGTGTTTGCATTAGCGAGATTCTCTAAAGGAACAGAAGAGATGGAATTGCATGTGTATGATGTTTTAAAAGGCTTTATTACACCACCTTACAGCATTCAGTATGGGTAGTCCCCAGTATCTGTCTCACACTGAGGAGGCCAAGAATCCAGTAGTTGTTCCTGGATATTCTGGGCTCTGGTACTCACAGTCTGGTGTGGGATCGCTGGAGAGCTGGGGTCTTCAGTTTACCTTGAAATCCCAGAGAAGTAGGTTCCAATATGCCTCAACACCAGGATAGTTTGACTTGCCAGTCACAGTAAGGGTAAACCAGGAAAAACCAAAGGTTCTTTCTTCCACAATCCTTTTATATGGGCAGCCACCAGTAAGTTTGGCTCAGGTTTAGATTGGGTCTTCCTGCTTCAAAATAATCTGATTAAGAAAGTCCCTCACTGCAATCAGGATGTAAAGTGAATAAGTAAATAGATTTATGAAAAAAAGAAAAGAGAGAAGAGAATAAAACCCCTCGCAGGAGTGCCTAGCAGCTTAGGTTTTAGTTGACTAGAGATGACAACCAGCATTAGCCACTGTGAGTCTGTCAGCTTGACACACAATCATATCTCCTTACGGTTTCCTTAATTTACAAATGACAACAATGGTTAGGCCATAATTTTGCCTAATATAACTATCAAACATAGAACTAAAAATGCATTATGTATTTCAGAACAGGTAACAATCCCCCTTGAGGAATGCTTAGTCTTTCAGCACCCTATTACTTTATTATGATACTAGCCATTGATATTATCTCGATCAATGTTACTTTATATGATGAAGGAAGAGTGAAGGCAAACACTGTTTTCAATATATGCCTATATACTCACAAATGCTCACTTAGCAACATGTGACAGAGGCACTCATGCTGATTATAATCCTCATTTCTGCAACTGGTCATGTGGCCTTAGTATTTAAGACCACCTTCCTCTGCTGTATATTCTGCATTTCCTCTACCTTCAACAAGCAGGTCTTGTTTTTCTTCCTGGAGGAGTGACCCATCCCTTCATTCACGAAAGGTCTGTGTCCTTTGTCACTTTGTGTGGGTTGGGTTGTTGTAGTTTCCCATTGACTTTAATCACAGGACATGGTAGCATCAAGAGACACCCTAAAGATCTCCTCCTGGTCTCCAGATATAATCTTCTTTACATCCTCTATAGACAATCAATCCAATGTCCCCTGGTAGTCTCAGTCTGAGCTTTCAGTTCATAGGAATATTTGTTGTCTTCAGTCAAGAGTGCTCTCACCTCTGAGACCAAGAATTTATTTGTTTTTTAATTGCTTTTTATTAGATGTTTTATTTATTTACAATACAGATGTCATCCCCTTTCCCCTCCCTAGAACCCCACATCCCATCCCCCCCCTCCATTTTGCTTTTATACCATTTTGATTACATTCATGTATTAAGGTCAGTTCTAGGTTGAGGGTCTAGCAATATAATAGATGCAAATAGTCAAGAATCAAGTAATACAATAAACACAAATAATCAAAGAAAAAGCAAGGCATTAAACCCAGTTACGTGAACATTCCCATGATCACTGTTTCCAAGGGCTTATCAGGATGACCAAAGTATCTGAGCCTACTTCCCTATCCTAGCCCAAGGTCATTTTCATGTCTGAAGCCTACTTCCTTGTTCTAGCCTAAAATTTAGATTCCTGCTGATATTACTTCTTTGTTCTAGCCTAATATTTAGGTTCCTGCCTGAGATTACTTCTTTGTTATAGCCTAAGATTTAGATTCCTACCTAAAATTACTCCTTTGTTCTAGCCTAATGTCAGATTCCTGTCTGAGTCTACTTCCTTGTCCTTGGCCAATGTCATATTCCTGCTAAGCAGCCCCTTCCCTTGTCCTTGGCCCATGTCAGCTTCTTGCCAAGCAGCCCAAAGGCTTTCCACCTCTCCCCCTTTTTTATTTCATTAACAAGACTGAGCCTGTCTTAGATTGTTCTGACAAGAATGCCTTTCTTACCCATCATGGAATATGCATTATTAAAAGCAATGCACTTATGTCTTAGGTGGTAAGGCTCTGTGCAGAATCTTACCCATCCTTGGCTTGCCAGACTGTTAATTTAATAACTGTCTGGGGTCCATTTTCAGGTTCAAGCCATGTACTTGGCTTCCAACATGTTGATGTTGAAGAAAAGCTTTAACACAATGGGCAGGAATAAAAGTATATACATATATATATCAAGCTATATGTGTCCCTTTTTGAAGCTTGACCAAAATAGAAATACTGACCTCAGGCCATGAGTAATTTTATCTGCAGTATCTATGGCATCATGCTCAGCAGAGCATATTCTTGAAATTTAGAAGCTCCCTATGTATTGTTAAAACATCCTGAGAGGCCAGGCAGTGGTGTTGCATGCCTTTAATCCCATCACTTGGGAGGCAGAGGCAGGTGGATTTCTGAGTTTGAGGTCAGCTACAGAGTGAGTTCCAGGACAGCCAGGACTACACAGAGAAACTACTCACAAAACAAAACAAACAAACAAAAAATCAAAGCCAACAACAAAAAAAACTCACTGCATGTGTCATTTAAACTTCTTCCTAATTATAATGACTACCACTATAAATTGTAGAACTAACATGAATCCAATATATTTGGCATGACACTCAAGATGGCTCCTTACCCTTAAATTCTGAACCTCCTTCCAGTAATTTGAATAGGATAAAGAGCATCAATCCATTCTTCCAAATGCCTATCTAAATCCTCTTGTATATTCAACACATTAGTAACATTTTTTTTGCTAAATGATTAACAAAAGTAGCTGTCTTAACTTCTTGTGTCACAGCAATTGCAGAACCAGTGGTGCTAGCAAGTAATGTAATTAAAGCTGTTATACCAGCAATAATCAAGCCCACTACCCTCTTGCTTCTGCTTAAAGCCTGACTCATTTCTTCCAGTACTTGCAAGCTATTTTTAGAATACCAAGGTTCTGTGATACTCATAGCAATAAAACAAAGGCTGGTTGATAGATCTCCAAAACTTACATGCCAGATTTCAAAACATAAACAAATTAGAAGGTGTATAATCATTGCAACTTACATTAAATACTGTAGAAGAAACAAAAATATTTTAAACTTGACAATTAAAAGAGCCTTAACACATGTGGTAACACCTATTTGAAATCCAGATCCTGCCCCAACTTTATCTCTTGCTAACATAACAAGAATTTCTAGGCAAGCTGAACTTGGCTTGCCTAGTTCATGGGAACAGAAAGTTCATTGGTCATGGGAACAGAAAGTGAAAATTTCCCTAGTGGGGGCAGTAGTGAGCAGAACTATTCCCATTTTCATTCCTTAATTTCTGGATCTGTGAATGCAGGATCTAGAAGAAGCAGTACCGTAGATTGTATTTAAAGCATATGACACCTTCTGCAGTACCCTGCCCCAGCCCTCTGCTATAGTTACTCACTGGAGCAGCTTGAGGAGGTGCTACTGTTCAGAACCTTCCTGACACTCAAGTTGTTTCCTTTCTGAGTCGTAACCAGCCTTCCCCCAGTAATGCTTCAGTTCCAGGCAACTGGTACACACCAACTCAGCTAGACTTGTCACCACCGGCCTTGACTCTGTAACCAGAACCTGGTCCATTAGTCTTTTACCACTGCCATGAGTCTCCATTTTAACCAACCTTCTACTTCAGCCTTCACACAGCCACTTGAACTCTGCTGTAGCCTCCTTAGCCCTCTGTAGGCTCCTGTAACCTAGATATTTATGTAAAATGTGTGGTTTCAGAGTTAACATCAGTAATGAAGATCAGAAGGGAAGAAACTGCTTTCCTTGTAGGCTATCAGGGGGACTTGGAACTGGCTGGCAAATTGCAACCAGTAAGACAGATGTAGCTTGTGAAGTCACTGATACTTAATACAGATGACATTTGGTAGAGACACAAAATGTGTCCACCTGTTTCTGACACAGCTTGCCATGACACAGCTTCTAAGCACCTGTTTCAGTATCTTCAAACCCATGTTCATAATGCATTTTAAAAAAAATACAACAATATTTTTTATTTAAAAAAAAAGATTTATTTATTGTATGTATGTGAGTACACTGTCACTATCTTCAGACATAACAGAAGAAAGCATCGGATCACATTATAGATGGTTGTGAGCCACCATGTGGTTGCTGGGAATTGAACTCAGGACCTCTGGAAGAGCAGTCACCGCTCTGAACTGCTGAGCCGCCTCTCCAGCCCCCATAACATCATTTAAAAAAAAACATACTCCAGGCAGAGGCAACCCAAGTATCAACAGCATCATGACTGGATAAAGTGAGCAGTACTGTTCAGTCTTCAAAATAAGAAATTTAAAACACATGCAACAAAAAAGAAGGAAGTTGAGGACGTTGTGTTAGGTGAAAAAAGCCAAAAGGACAAACTGGAAAACATTCTCTAGCTCCAGCTCTACCAGTCACCTAGAATCACACAATTCTCATAGACAGAAACAGAATGACGGTTGCTGTGGGCGGAGAGAAAGAGGGAAGAGGCACCTCCTCACTCCTCACGGTGTGAGCCAAAGTGGGATGAAAGCCTGTCACCTTTGCTGTCATTTTGTCTCTGCACATGGACTAAAGGCACAGAGAGATACTACTGTCCTTTAACCTTTCCTCTCGAGTCACTGTGAATCCCAGGAAGTGCAAAGCCTTACAGCATAGAGTCATCCCCATGAGGATAACTATCTGTGAAGGTGAAGCTGTACCCTCAGCAAGCAGGAGACAAACAACCTAACGGTGCACGGATTGGAACGCTTTGAAGGATGGGCCACCTTGTGGGATTGGAGCTGCAGCGGCAATGAGTTGATAAGTGAGACTGTGAATGGCAGTGCAGCAGGAGATGCAGCCTAGAGGTGCAGCCAGCTCTGACTCACCACACATGCTGGTTAAGACCCACAGTATGGTGTAGAAGACAGATGGAGTATATTAAAAAGCACAGTGGAATAACCATAATGAGAGGGTGTGAATGCACATTGGTCTAAGAGACCTAGGGTGCTGACTTAGAGTTTAGGTAGGCAGTCTCTACTAGTTCTGAAGTCTCTAGAACTAATAACTCTTTCTGAGGGAGAGTCTCCTGTCCAGGTGATTGGCAGGCTTGTCTATCCTGATTCTTATGTTTGGAGACAGTGGTATGTATATAGAAAGCCTATAAAGCCTCTGCTTAGAATCTTAGGATTTTCATGGAACTTGAGAATGTTATATCTCTACCCAGACATACTGAAGTAAGATAGAAATACAAGGATAATTTGGGGGACACGTAAAGGAAGAGGAGTCCCCTGAATTATAATTCAGTTGAAACCTCTCACCAGCAAAAAAAGCAATTCAGCCCACTTAACAGATGTTTAAAATCTCCTTCCCCCTCTTCCTGTAAACCTATGGTTTTTCTAGAAATCTCACCAGAAATCTCCATTGATTGCAAAGAAAAGTTTCCTTGATGAGGGGTGAAGACTACACTTATCAGGATAGACCATGGAGGAGGACATGGGCAGTGTGGCTACGGAGTAGGACTGTATAGGTACTGCAAAGAGTTCTGTGCATCGATGAAGATAAGGCAGGACCTGGAGGAAGCCACGCATGTCCTGTAAGTGATGTTTGAACCATGCTTCTGTAAGTAAGGCTAACAGTTCATTCATTGGTCCACTGAGCTGGGCTTAGGTGGAATCCTTTCTTTGGTCTATTGATACCCTATTTGTCCAGCCATAAGTTGATGCTTCTTTCTTTCTTTTTAAAAATGTCATTACCATATTATTATTATTTGTGTTGTGTGCCTGAGGAGACCAGAAGAGGGTGTTGTATCCCCTGGAGTTAGAATTCTAGGTAGTCATGGTGTATGTCCAGGGAACTCAGCTCTGGTTAACTGGAAGAGCGACACGTATTCTTAATCACTGAACCATCTCTCTCGAGATGCGGGTTGTATTTCTTACATAACTTTTAGAATTTGTTTTTATTTCAGATCATTCATGAAGGAGGCATAAGGACACTTGCACAACCATAGTCACTGCTGCTCTATTCATATAGCTGGAAACTGCAAACAACCCAGATGTTCCTAAACAGAATGGATAAAGAAAATGCATGTAGTACATTTATCTAATGGAACATTACTCAGCCATTGGGAAAAAAAAATGAAATCAGCTAGGGAGTGGTGGTGAACACCTTTAATCACAGAAGTTGGGAGGAAGAGGCAGGCAGATCTCTGTGATTTCAAGGTTGGCCTGGTCTACAGAGTAAGTTCTAAGTACAGCCATGACTTTGGAAAACCAAAAATAAATAAATAAATAAATAAATTAATTAAATTAAAAATCATGAAATTCACAGGCAAATGGATGGAACTAAATGAAAAAAATCATCCCAAGTGAGGAAACCCAGACCCAGAAAGACAAATATAGTATGTATTCTCTTACATGTGGATACTAGCAGTTAAGTTTTTGACATTCTGGCAAACTCATTGATCGGTGTCTTGCTGAGCCAGCAATAGAGAAGCTTCCTCTTTCAACAGATGGGAACAAATATAGCAACCCACAGTCAGACGTTATTCAGAGTGATAGACCTTGGGACGTTCAGTCATAAACTGAATATCGCCGTCAAATTCCCTTTCCACCCCACCCCCGCCCCTCGCTCCAGACTCAGAGAACCCTTAGGAAGAGAAGGCAAAGAGCATTAGAGCCAGAGACCACGGAGGACGCCGGAAAGGAGAGCGTATCTTAAATCAACAGGATCAATGAGCACGTGACCCGTGCATAGGGCCTGCGTGGGCCTGCGTGGGCCTGCGTGGATCTGCACCAGAGGGTGTCCTAGAGCAGCAAGGATTAGTATATGCATACCTCCATCCCTAATCTAGAAGCTCTGTGTCTAGTTGATAACCACTGGCCAATGAAAACTTAGTTTTCTCCAAGGCAGTCTCACTGGGGAAATAAACTACTTTTAAGGTAGGCTGCTTAACTAGCAGTGGATGGCAAACAGAAAACAAACTCAACAGCATCTTTGGAGGTTCCTTATAATGTAACAGCAGGGATTTTTTTCCTCCTTCCCTCTCTTTCTCCCTCCCTCCCTTCCTTTCTCCCATCCTTCCTTTCTCTTTCTTTCTTTCTCTTCCTTCCTTTCTTCCGTTAAATTTGTTATCTTTTAAAGTATTTATAGCTATCACCCATATCTATCTATCTATCTATCTATCTATCTATCTATCTATCTATCTATCTATCTTATATATCTATCTATCTTTCTATGTATATCTATCATCAATATCTATTATCTATGTTAAATATCTATCTATATCATCTATCTTAAATATCTATATCTATCATCAATATCTAAGTATATTTATCACCAATATCTATCTTTCTTCCCATTATTAATATCTATCATTAATATCTATATATATCTATCACCAATATCTATCTATCTATCTATCTATCTATCTATCTATCTATCTATCTACCTACCTACCTATCATAAATATCTATATCTATCATCTATCTATCCATCATAAATATCTATCTATATCTATCATCCATCAATCTATCCTATCTATCTATCATTTCTCTTTTTACCATACAGGTCCTTTTTATATACCTTATAGCTTCCAGTTTAGTTTTTTTTAAAAAGGATTCCTAAGTGTGTAAACAAGTAGGGCTCTGCATCTATATCATTTGCCTTTTTGGGGTTCTTTTCCTTCCGTTTGTTTTGTCCTGTTCTGGTGTGTTGGTTTTTGTTCTATCTTATTATATTGCATCATATTATTCTAGTCTATTATTACCTCTTAGAAACCTGTTTGTTTTCTAATGAGAGACAGAAAGGGGGTGGATATGGATGGGAGGTGTGGACAGAGAATGGGAGGAGTAAAGTGAGGGGGAACTGCAATCAGGATATATTATGTGAGAAAATAATTGATTTCAATAAAAGGAAAAAAAGATATGATGGCTAATCTTCCTTGTCAAGTTTACTAGATTTAGTCACCCCCAAGACACTCCTCTGAAACGTCTGTAAGGGTGTTTCCAGGAATGTTAGCTGAGAATTCATATGATCACACCTGCCTCCATTCCCCCTCCATATGATCACACTTCCCTCCATGTCCCCTCCATATGATCACACCTGCCTCCATTCCCCCTCCATATGATCACACCTGCCCTCCATTCCCCCTCCATATGATCACACCTGCCCTCCATTCCCCCTCCATATGATCACACCTGCCTCCATTCCCCTCCATATGATCACACCTGCCCTCCATTCCCCCTCCATATGATCACACCTGCCTCCATTCCCCCTCCATATGATCACACCTGCCCTCCATTCCCCCTCCATATGATCACACCTGCCCTCCATTCCCCCTCCATATGATCACACTGCCCTCCATTCCCCCTCCATATGATCACACTTACCCTCCATATGATCACACCTGCCTCCATTCCCCCTCCATATGATCACACCTGCCCTCCATTCCCCTCCATATGATCACACCTGCCTCCATTCCCCCTCCATATGATCACACTCCCTCCATTCCCCTCCATATCCTCTCATCCCTCATAGCACCTGCCTCCTCCTCCTATACACACTCCCTCCATCCCCTCCAATCCACTGCCCATCCCCAAGATCCACTCCTCCTTCCCTCCAGACACTCCCATCCCTCCTAATCAACCCCTCTCCCCCTCCAAATCACTCCCCATCCTCCAGTCCACGCTCATCCCCCCCATATGATCCCCTACCCTCCATTCCCCCTCCATATGATCACACTGCCCTCCATTCCCCTCCATATGATCACACCCTCCATTCCCCCTCCATAATGACACCTCCCTCCATTCCCCCTCCATATGATCACACCTCCCTCCATTCCCCCCATCATATCCACCTGCCCCCTCATTGCCACCATTGACACATTCCCTCCTATCCCCTCCATATGACTCACATTCCCTCCATTCCACCCTATGACTCCATTCCCTCCCATTCCCCTCCATCATTCCACCTCCCTCCACCCTCCTCCATGATCACACCTGCCCCATTCCCCCTCCTCCATTATCACACTTACCTCCATTCCCTCCATTTCCCCCCCATATGATCACCTCCTCATTCCCCCTCCATATGATCACACACTCCCTCTTCCCCCTCCATATGATACACTACCCCCATTCCCCTCCATATATAATCACCTTCCCTCCATTCCCCTCCTCATTCCACCTCCATCCCCTCCCCATTCCCTCCATATGATCACACCTGCCCTCCTTCCCCCATATGATCACACCTCCCTCCATATCCCCTCCTCCATTCCCTCCATTCACACCTCCATATCATCCCCTCACATGTCCCTCCTCATTCCCCTCCTTATCCATAGATCACACCTCCCCTCCATGATCACCCTCCTCATCCCACCTGTCCATCCCTCCATTCCAAGTCCCTCCATTCCCCTCCATATGATCACACCTGCCTCCATTCCCTCCCATATGATCACACTCCTCCATTCCCCCTCCATATATCACACCTGCCCTCCATTCCCCTCCATATGATCACACCTCCCTCCATCCCCTCCATATGATCACACCCTCCATTCCCCTCCATATGATCCACTACCCTCCATTCCCCTCCATATATCACACTTACCTCCATCCCCCCATGCCAGCCCCCTCCCTCCATTCCTCCATGTCATCCCCTATGTCCCTCCCTCCATTCCCTCCATATGTCCCCACTTGCCCTCCATTCCCCTCCATATGATCACACTCCCTCCATTCCCCTCCATATGATCACACCTAACCCTCCATTCCACCCCCTCCATATGATCACACCTGCCCTCCATTCCCCTCCTATGATCACACCTGCCCTCCATTCCCCTCCATATGATCACACTACCCTCCATTCCCCTCCATATCACACCTCCCCTTCCCCCTCCATATGATCACACTTTGCCCTCCCGCCCCTCCATATGATCACACCTGCCCTCCATTCCCCCTCCATGATCACACTTACCCCCATCCCCTCCATAGATCCACACTCCCTCCATGTCCCCTCCATATGATCACACCCCCTCATTCCCCCTCCATATGATCACACTTACCCTCCATCCCCTCATAGATCACACCTCCCTCCATTCCCTCCATATGATCACACCGCCCTCCATTCCCCCTCCAATGATCACACTTACCCTCGATTCCCCCCCATATGATCACACCTGCCCTCCATTCCCCTCCATATGATCACACCTGCCCTCCATTCCCCTCCATATGATCACACCTGCCCTCCATTCCCCTCCATAGATCACCCTCCCTCCATTCCCCTCCATATTATCACACTACCCTCCATTCCCCTCCATAAGACACACCTGCCCTCCATTCCCCCCATATGATCACACCTGCCCTCCACGTCCCCCATTGATCACACCTGCCTCCATTCCCCCTCCATATGATCACACTTACCCCCATTCCCCTCCATATGATCACATTACCCTCCATTCCCCTCCATATGACACACCGCCCCCTTCCCCTCCATATATCACACCGCCCTCCATCCCCTCCAAATCACACCTGCCCTCCATTCCCCTCCATAGATCACACTACCCTCCATTCCCCTCCATATGATCACACTTACCCTCCATTCCCCTCCATATGATCACACCTCCCTCCATTCCCCTCCATTGATCACACCTGCCCTCCACGTCCCCTCCATATGATCACACCTCCCCATTCCCCCTCATTTCCTTCCCTCTTCCCCTCCTATGATCACACACCCCTCCATTCCCTCCATATGATCACACTCCCCTCCATTCCCCTCCATATGATCCCACTGTCCACCTGCCCTCACTTCCCCCTCCATAGATCAACTCCCTCCATTCCCCTCCATATGATCACAACCTTACCCTCCATTCCCCTCCATATGATCACACCTCCCTCCCATTCCCCTCCATATGATCACACCTGCCCTCCATTCCCCCTCCATATGATCACACTGCCCTCCATTCCCCTCCATATGATCACACTTACCCTCCATTCCCCTCCATATGATCACACCTGCCCCTCATCCCCCTATAGATCACACTCCTCCCTCCACGTCCTCCTCAATGATCACACCCTGCCCTCCATTCCCCCTCCATTAGATCACACCTTACCCTCCATCCCCTCCATATGATCACACCTGCCCTCCATTCCCCCTCCATATGATCACACCTGCCCTCCATTCCCCCTCCATATGATCCCACTTACCCTCCATCCCCCTCCATATGATCAACACCTGCCCTCCATTCCCCTCCCATATGATCACACTTACCCTCCATTCCCCTCCATATGATCACACGCCCTCCATTCCCCTCCATATGATCCACACCTCCCCTCCATTTCCCCTCCATATGATCACACTACCCTCCATTCCCCTCCATATGATCACACTTACCCTCCATTCCCCTCCATATGATCACACCTGCCTCCATTTCCCTCCATTATCACACCTGCCCTCCACGTCCCCTCCATATGATCACACCGCCCATCCCTCCATTCCTTCCCCCTCCATATGATCACACTTACCCTCCATTCCCTCCATATGATCACACCTGCCTCCTCCATTCCCCTCCATATGAATACACCTGCCCTCCACCCCCTCCATATGATCACACCTGCCCTCCATTCCCCCTCCATATGATCACACTTACCCTCCATTCCCCTCCATATGATCACACACCCTCCATTCCCCTCCATATGATCACATTACCTTAGAAACCTGCCCTCCATTCCCCTCCATAATGATCACAACCTGCCCTCCACGTCCCCTCCATATGATAAACACCTGCCCTCCATTCCCCCTCCATATGATCACACTTACCCTCCATTCCCTCCTATATGATCAACACCTGCCCTCCATTCCCCTCCATATGATCACACCTGCCCTCCATGTCCCCTCCATATGATCACACCTGCCCTCCATTCCCCCTCCATATGATCACACTTACCCTCCATTCCCCTCCATATGATCACACCTTGCCCTCCATTCCCCTCCATATGATCACACCTGCCCTCCACGTTCCCCTCCATATGATCACACCTCCCTCCATTCCCCTCCATATGATCACACCTGCCCTCCATTCCCCCTCCATTTTGATCACACTTACCCTCCATTCCCCTCCATATGATCACACCTCCCTCCATTCCCCTCCATATGATCACACTTTCCCTCCATGTCCCCTCCATATGATCACACTTACCCTCCATTCCCCTCCATATGATCACACCTGCCCTCCATTCCCCCTCCATAATGATCACACTACCCTCCATTCCCCTCCATATGATCACACCTACCCTCCATTCCCCTCCATATGATCACACCTGCCCTCCTTTTCCCCCTCCATATGATCACACATCCTGCCCTCCACGTCCCCTCCATATGATCACACCTGCCCTCCATTCCCCCTCCATATGATCACACTTACCCTCCATTCCCCTCCATATGATCACACCTTCCCTCCATTCCCCTCCATATGATCACACACCTACCCCCTCCACTTCCCCTCCATATGATCACACTACCGCCCTCCATCCCCCTCCATATGATCACACCTGCCCTCCATTCCCCCTCCATATATGATCACACTTACCCTCCATTCCCCCTCCATATGATCACACCTGCCCTCCATTCCCCTCCATATGATCACACCTCCCTCCATGTCCCCTCCATATGATCACACCTGCCCTCCATTCCCCCTCCATATGATCACACTGTACCCTCCATTCCCCTCCATTATGATCACACTTAGCCCTCCATTCCCCTTCCATATGATCACACCTGCCCCCATTCGCCCCTCCATATGATCACACACCTCCATCCCTCCATATGATCACACCCCTCCATTCCTCATATGATCACACACTACCCTCCATTCCCCTCCATATGATCACCCCTGACCCTCCATTCCCCCCCATATGATCACACCTGCCCTCCATTCCCCCTCCATAGATCACACTTACCCTCCATTCCCCCCCATATGATCACACCTGCCCTCCATCCCCTCCATATGATCACACCTGCCTCCATTCCCCTCCATATGATCAACTCCCTCCATTCCCCTCCATAAGACACACCTGCCCCTCCATTCCCCTCCATATGATCACACTCCTACCCTCCATATGCACACTCCCATCCCCTCCATATGATCACACTGCCCTCCATTCCCCTCCATATGATCACACCTGCCCTCCATTCCCCTCCATATATCCATTACCCTCCATTCCCCCTCCATATGATCACACCTGCCCTCCATTCCCCCTCATATGATCACACTTACCCTCCATTCCCCTCCATATGATCACACCTGCCCTCCATTCCCCTCCATATGATCACACTTACCCTCCATTCCCCCTCCATATGATCACACCTGCCCTCCATTCCCCCCATATGATCACACTACCCTCCATTCCCCTCCATATGATCACACTGCCCTCCATTCCCCTCCATATGATCACACTGCCCTCCATTCCCCTCCATATGATCACACTTACCCTCCATTCCCCTCCATATGATCACACCTGCCCTCCATTCCCCCTCCATATGATCACACTTACCCTCCATTCCCCTCCATATGATCACACCTGCCTCCATGTCCCCTCCATATGATCACACCTGCCCTCCATTCCCCTCCATATGATCACACTTACCCTCCATTCCCCTCCATATGATCACACCTGCCCTCCATTCCCCTCCATATGATACACCCACCATCCCTGCCCTCCATGTCCCCCTATGATCACACTTACCCTCCATTCCTCCATTGATCACACCTGCCCTCCATTCCCCCTCCATATGATCACACCCCCATGTCCCTCATATGATCACACCTGCCTCCATTCCCCTCCATATGATCACACTACCTCCATTCCCTCCATATGATCACACCTGCCCTCCATTCCCCCTCCATATGATCACACCTGCCCTCCATGTCCCTCCATATGATCACACCTGCCCTCCATTCCCCTCCATATGATCACACTTACCCTCCATTCCCCTCCATATGATCACACCTGCCCTCCATTCCCCTCCATATGATCACACCTGCCCTCCATGTCCCCTCCATATGATCACACCTGCCCTCCATTCCCCTCCATATGATCACACCTCCCTCCACGTCCCCTCCATATGATCACACTTACCCTCCATTCCCCCTCCATATGATTCACTTACCCTCCATTCCCCTCCATATGATCACACTTACCCTCCATTCCCCTCCATATGATCACACCTGCCCTCCACGTCCCCTCCATATGATCACACCTGCCCTCCACGTCCCCTCCATATGATCACACCTGCCCTCCATTCCCTCCATATGATCACACCTGCCCTCCATTCCCCTCCATATGATCACACTTACCCTCCATTCCCCTCCATATGATCACACCTGCCCTCCACGTCCCCTCCATATGATCACACCTGCCCTCCACGTCCCCTCCATATGATCACACCTGCCTCCATTCCCCTCCATATGATCACACCTGCCCTCCATTCCCCTCCATATGATCACACTTACCCTCCATTCCCTCCATATGATCACACTTACCCTCCATTCCCCCTCCATATGATTACACTTACCCTCCATTCCCCTCCATATGATCACACCTGCCTCCATTCCCCCTCCATATGATCACACTTACCCTCCATTCCCCTCCATATGATCCACACCTGCCCTCCACGTCCCCTCCATATGATCACACCTGCCCTCCACTTCCCCTCCATATGATCACACCTGCCCTCCATTCCCTCCATATGATCACACCTGCCCTCCATTCCCCCTCCATATGATCACACCTGCCTCCATTCCCCTCCATATGATCACACCTGCCCTCCATTCCCCTCCATATGATCACACCTGCCCTCCATTCCCCTCTAATTTCTTCATATTTCCCATCACAACCCTTTCAAACATCACTCTTTTTTTTTTTTAATAACCCACTAGGTCCAGTTCAATTAGTGTTGTTCACACGCTTATGGGTGTGGGGCTATCCAATGGAGCATAACTGGAGCATAAAACCCCACCAGTTGCCACACCCTCAGCAAAGAATGATTCTCCCTCCAGCGACTATTAAAATATCTTTAATAAAATCTCCAACTCAGTTTCCTTGTGCCATTGAGTCTTGAAATTCTTTTCAGCATGGAAGCTGCAAACCCTGGTTTGTCTGAGTTGAGGTGTTTAAAAGCTTTGTCTGCTGAGGGTGGCCATATCGAGTTGTGCCCATCCCTAGTGCTGATGTTGAGCTCCGTCCAGCATGTAGGAACCCAGCCTGTAGCCACCCAAACCACATGCGAGTCTGTAGCAATGACAGATATTCCCTCAGAATACTCACCTCTTCTAGAAACTACAAAAGGGATCCCCTTTGCTTCCTGGAATGTTCTCTCAGTTGGGATTTAGAACTGAATCCCTGTGGTAACAGTCAGTATTATTAAAAGACCCTTTTACCTGAAACATACCAGTGCCTGTCTCTATCTAACCCAGAACAGAATGCGTTAACTTAAGACATCCTGGAACTCCCAGCCCAGACAGTGAACTGTAGGTTCAGTGAGAGATCTGTCTCAAAAATAAGCTCTAGTGGAGCTTATTAAAGGAAGACACTTGACACTGACCTCTGATGTCCACACCTATGCACATGTGAACACACATAAATATGGACAACATACTACACCTCTGCCCCCACCACCATCACACACACACACACACACACACCGAACATGCTTGACAAATAGATAGATTCTCTGTTAAGCCTTGACAAATGAGGCTCTATCTTACCCAGAGGAATGGAGCTATTCCTAGGCTGTTAACTGAACGGCAGAGTTGGAGGGACCCATAGTTAGGGGAAGACAATAGCATGTTAGAGATGAGCAGAACTGTGTTCTGGCTACACAGAGGCTCCCTCTGGCTCTGCCAGTCACAAGCTCCTGGGGGTGGGGTGGGGTGGGGGATGCCTGCTGGTTTTAAGTTGCTTCGAGGACCAGTCCTTCTGTGCTTGGCTAGCTCTGGAGTATGACATGAGTGACAGACAAAGACTCCCAGAGGACAACTATCAAAGCAGATGGATAGGCTGTGTTTGTATAAATACACAGACAAACCTACCAGGGAGATCAATGGTGGGAGATAAACTCCTAGAATTCCAGGCAAAGATAAAGAAGCCTTGACTCAGTCAGGTCTTCCCAGAGTTCACAGGAGATGTCTGAAGAGGGGCTGCCGCTGGCACCAAAGCTATAAGGGGAGAGGAGGCTGCAGACAGGGGCCAGGGCCAAGGCACAAGCAGCAGCTTTTGTTATAGTCATTCAGTTTCCAAGCCCTGTAAGCCATCAACTTCCACTGCCCCAAGTGATCAGCAGATCCAGGGGCCCTGGTCTTTCCTTGGCAAGAAAAGCTAGCTATGTTAGCAATGTAGAGTGCTGGCCACCAGGTGAGCGATCTCTCTCTCTCTCTCTCTCACTCTCTCTCTCTCTCTCTCTCTCTCTCTTCTGTGTGTGTGTGTGTGTGTGTGTGTGTGTGTGTGGCAAGTTCCCAGTCACTGACAGGTTGGGAGCCTATGATGTCAACTTTTCTACTCATAATGCATGTATTTCAATAGTTCCCCAAAACTATTCCCCAAGTGAGGAATAGTAAGATTTCATTTTATGAGAGAGAGAATACCAGGGATGTAGCTCGGTTGGTTGTGTGCTTGCCTAATAGGGACAAAATCCTGGTTATATCCACAGTACCATGTAAACCTGGCGTGGTGATACAGGCCTGTAAATCCCAGTACTTAGAAAGTTCAAGGTCACAGTGAGAGTCATAGTGAGTTCTAGGACAGCCTAGGATACGTGAGACCCTGAAGAGAAGGAGGAAGGGGAGAAGAAAAAATAGGGAAAGAGAGATCACACACACACACACAAAGAGAAGGAGAGAGAGAGAAGAGAGAGAGAGAGAGAGAGAGAGAGACTTGACTCAAGGTGGTCAACCTTCCTTTTCTGGTATGAGACCCCACAGAAGGGCTCCTACAGCAGGCCTGGCTGGTACCACTCTGAAATGGTTGTAGGCAGTAGGTCTCCAGGGAATATGGAAACAAAAGGGTCTAGAGATCTTCACAGTGACTTTTTATTTACAAACAAATTGTAAACACTCGAGCAAGCTGGGCCAGGCCTTAGGGTCTGGCATCAGGCCTGCCCATCTCTTGGATCCTTGAGCTTGGGCGCCTCAGTTTTATAGCATTTGGAAAGGCACTTGATTGGGGAAGGCTGATGTTGATGCTGGGAAATTATTTTCTCCTGGATTCAAGCCCTCATTTGCTTATTGGGAAAGAGACGGCATTTATCCTGGCTGAGCATCAACAGCAGATAAAACATTCTGCTTCCTCTCGAAGCTGCCAGGCACTCAGTACAGACCTCTGGGTGCCTTGGTATGTGAACAGCCATCCTTCCCATCTTAGTATATTATCTAACTCTATCTGGACATGTCATATCTGTCACTTGGCTTGTGAATAGTCTCTGTTGACTCTGAACTCAGGGGCCTTGTTTGAGTGATCACTGTTCTGTCTCTGGCATTTAAAACTATGCCTAGGGCTGGGGCTGTAGCTCAGTCGATAGAACGTTTTCCTAGCCTGAAGAAGTAGTTCTATCTGTAACACCACAGAAACCATGCATGGTGGTGCAGGCCTGCAATCCCAGCACAAAGGAGGCTTACACCATCTCCTTATGTACATCTGGTATACCAGATGTCTGTCTGGTAAATTTACATTTATAATCCCAGCAGTGGGCAGTGGAAAGCAGAGACAGACAGATCCCTGGAAGCTCACTAGGCAGCTAGCTAGTCTAGCATAGTTGGCAAATATCCAGGCTAGTGAGAAATCCTGTCTCAACCCGAAAGGTGGTAGGCACCTGAGGAATGACATCCAAGGTTACTTCTGATTACTACATGTGCTGTGGCACTTCCCTTCCCCCAATAAATAAATAATTACCTAAACAGATAAATATATAAGCAAATGTACAAGAAGATAGAATTCATCAGGCACAGTGGTGCATGCCTGAGATACCAGCATTCAGGAGATGGAGGCAGAAGGATCAAGAATTTGAGGGCCTAAACTTTTCAGTGACTTTAGAGGAGCCTGAGTTAACACAGTAAGTCCCTGACCCAAAAAATACAAGACTGGAAATATAGTTCAGTGGTAGAACCCTGCTCACATGTGTAAGGCTCTCAGTTCAAACCTAGCACTACATAAACACACACACACACACATACACACACACACACAGAAACACATACCACTCACACATACCACACATGCATGCACACAACATATATACAAATTAGATTTTTAAAAATGTAACTATTATTTCATGGGAAGGAATGGATACCACAGCTCTCAGCAGACTTCCAATCGAGTAGTTGATGATTCGGAAAGCTCTGGGCTGCACTGTGGTCCCTAGTTGTTCAGAACCTGGTGGTTAGGTTAGGGTAGGGGAAATGTGAACACCACTCAGTGATGAAGTGTGTGTTCTAGACTGGGTTAGTCTGCATAAGACACTCTTCGGGCAACTTGCTCTCCCGTCTGTAGGAACTGGCTAACACTGAAGCAGGCAGTTCCTACAAGGCCTCCAACTCGAAGTGTTATAAATTCTGAGAAACAAACAAACATGATTGATGGTGAATTCTCTCTGAGGGGCAGACATGGTGGTGCAAGTGTTTCCAAAGTAGAGACAAAAGTACTTGAAGTGAGCTACGACAACTAGAGGGCAGGGACAGGTGAGGTGAGGGTCAGGATGGGGGTGGGATTTGGGGTGGAGGTTGGGGGGTGAAGGTCAGGGTGGGGATGGAGTGGGGTGAGGGTAGGGATGAAGGTCAGGATGGGGTGGGGTGGGGTTGGGATGGGATGGGGATGGGAGTTGGTGTGGGGGTGGGGTAGGAATCTGGGTAGGGGTGGGGATGAGGTAGGCATGTGAGTTGGTATGGGGGTGAGGGTCAGGATGGGGGAGGGAATTGGGGTAGGTTGGGGTGAGGGTCACAGTGGGGGTGGGAGTTCTGGGGTGAGGGTCAGCGTGTGTCTCGTTTCTGTTGATCTTGAAATCAGACTCTTCCTTTGGGTAGCTTTTTGGATGGTCTCTGCAATGGGGATAACTGTTTCTGATGACCTCTCCAGATTCTTTACTAGAAAAACATTTACGCAGAAAATTTCATGTCTTAGAATAGACAGTTTCTAAATGCTCACAAACTGAACACACTCAGGAAACACAAACCTGGAACAAGGGGTCAAAGGCCTCAGTTACAGGAGGCCTCCAACATCTCACTTCCAAAGCAGTTGTAGTTTTTTTGTTTATGTTGTTGTTGTTTGTTTTTTTAAACCTCAGTGTCAAGTAGCTGTGATCTGGGAGCAGAACAAAGCTGCATCGAGCAGAGTGGACTGATTTTCATTTGATGCAATGATTTGTTGCTGAGACAGAGGAGTTTCATTCACCTTTGTCTTGTATGTCTGTATTCTCTTTATCTTTAAAGCTTTGGCTAGAGTGTCCACTGTCCTAATGAAAGAATTACAGCATGCCTCATCCCCAGAAACCATAAAAGTGTCTCTGGCCTGCTCTGTAAAATAACCACTGCAAACTCTTTATACATCCACAACATAAACAAGCAAATAAACCACCAAAAACCCAAACAAGCAGACAGCTGCTGTCTAAACCTCAGCAGGCAACAGTGCTGTTCACGTGATTGTATGCAGGGACACGTTCTTCCTGGTTTTACAGAATACGAAGCTTGCCCTTTATCTATCTTAGCGATATTCTGTTTGCGAGCAGAGGCTGCAGTCCAGATTAAAGGTGGGGTCTTCTTCCCACTTCAAAGATCAGGATTAGAAGTTGGCCTTCCCACTTTGAATGATTTAAATTCTCACAGGTGCCCCCTGTCGTTTGGGTTTTAGTTAATTCCCGAAGTAGTCACAGGTGGCAAGGGAGTGGAAAAAGAACAGCCACAGGTGCAGAAATGCTAGGCTTGGGCTCTGTGTGCTCTGATGGTGCCGCACCAACTACCACATAACACCAAACCTCAGTGAGTTTATTATATTTGGCACAGGGGGAAGAGTCAGCCAGCCTTGGTGAGGGGTCTCTGTAGGTCACCAGTCTCAGGCTGTGGTCATCCCAGAGCGGAAAGCTGCAGTTGTTAGGTTTTTAACACTCAGACCAAAGGAAGGCTTTGCCTATTGCAAGCCTGACCTGAATGGGGAAGGATTTCCCGTTCCCATTGGTCCGATACATCGGGTCCTTGGCATGGTTACCAATGTCAACAATACACATTCATTCACTCAAGGCTCCCTAGGTGCCCTACACTTGAGTAGGCTGTGTGTGGCAGCTGCCGAGTGTATATGGTATGGTTAAGTATGTATAATATGTGTCTAGCTAGTGTATAGTATATGTCCTTAGTGTATGGTATGTGTCCTTGGTGTGTGGTGTGTGTACCTTGTATATGGTGTGTGTATCTGGTGTATGACATATGTACTTGGTGTGTAGTGTATGCACCTGATGGTGTGGTTTATATATGTGGTATGTAGTGTGTTTAGCTGGTAAATGATATGTATACTTGGTGTGTGTACCTGGTGTGTGGTATGGTCACCTGGTGTTTATATTTGGTATATGATGTCTGTACCTGGTATATGGTATGGTCACCTGGTGTTTATACTTGGTATATGATGTGTGTACCTGGTGTGTGGAGTATGCACCTATTGTATGATGGTATGATGTGTGTAGATGGTGTATGCTATGTTTGTGGGTGGTGTGTATACCTGGTGTATGATATGTGTGCTTGATGTGAGATATATGCACCTGGTGTGTGGTGTGTATGGCAGGTATGGTGAGAGGCAAATAGCATGGTGTACCTGGTGTATGATGTGTGCTGTCTGTGCTAACAGCAAATGAAAGTATGGCTGCAGGCATCAAGGAGTTAGTTGAGGTTGAATAGCAGCTACCCACTTGCTGCTGCTGGTAGGTGTACTTCTGTGCAGAGAACACCCAGAGCAGCTGGCCCACAGGCTGCCCTTTCACAACACAGTCTCTTGCTATACTCTTACACTCTCGATTCTCCTCCATGTCTCTCTCCTACACCAGTTAAGGAGGCTTCACCTTGTGCTCTGTACTGTGCAATTGGCACCCAATCGACACTTGCTCCTGGGCAGAAGCTTTGCCAACTGGGCCTTGGGAGCTGTTGGCTCAACAGGTGGCAGGAAGAAACTTGCTCTACACAGTTGTTGTCACTTTCCCTGGAGCAACCCTCACTATAGGTAACTTCTGATGCTCATTTGTTTCTTGAACTCATGAAGCTGCTTCAACAAACTAGCACAAACTGCCTTGAGGGCTGTGTTCTGTGCCAGGTTCCAGGACCAGGGAGACCTTGTGGTTACTTAATTCCAATTGCTTAGAGTGGCTGCTCCTTGGCCATGGTGGCTGTTACTGTAGAGTACTGCATCTGAATCCCTTTGCTGTGCCATGTTTTCATGTGGTCCTCTGCTGAAGCCTGTCTTGTCCACTAGACTTTTTTTTTTTTTTGAACAGGGCCTCACTGTGTAGCTCTGGCTGCCTGGAACTGTCTATGTAGATCAGGCTGGCCTTGAACTCACAGAGATCTGCCTATTTCTGCCTCCCAAGTGTTGGGATTAAAAGTGTTTTACCACCAAACCAGGCCTTCCCACTAGACTCTTAACCACAGGACTGCCACCTCTCAGAGGGACTCCTGAAAGTTGTCCTCTGACAACTTAGAACTATAGTCATAATTTTAAAAACTTTATTTTTACTATATTTTACTGATAGAAATATCAATACAAACAAAACCTCAACATAGGAAAATTGTATGTTTACTGAAGAATAAAATCATCCTAATAAAAATCTCAACTGGCGAAATTTGTCTTGAGACGTTTTCTGCAGGGGCAGCATGGGCCAGGTGAGACAGGCTGCACTTGGTTTAAAAACTGACTTGTAATTGTGCAAATGAATGGATTAAAGGGATGCTGTGTAACCATCAAACCTGGGAATCAGTATGTGCCTCTCACTCACCTCAAACACACTATGACAATGTGGATTAGCCCAGAGGAGCTATGGTAAGCAAGACAAGCCAGGTACAGAAGAATAGACACTGTACCCCTCTGTGTGCTCCCTCTTTGAGGTACAAGCTGAAAAGCTGATCTCAAGTTGAGAGAATGGTGGTTATAGGGGAAGAACAGGGGCAGTGGATACAAAGAAAAGTTAGGCAGGAGTAGGGCTGCAAAGATGGCTCAACAGTCTAAGAGAACTGGCTGCTTTTGCAAGATGATCTGGGTTTCATTCCCGGCACACACATGGCAGTTCACAATCATCTGTAACTCTAGCTCAAATGGATCGGATGCCTTCCCCTAGTCTCTGCAAGGTGGAGGCGTACATCACACACACACACACACACACACACACACCAGACGTGCAGTCAAACACTCATACATTAACTGCAAAGAGGAAAAAGAAAAGTTGTCGAAGATGAAGGCAGAAGCTCCAGCAATCTCTCAGCCTCTGCCATCGAAACTGAAGTACACATACCCTAGCTGGACATTTAAGATGCTAGTTAGACATGCACTGCATGCCTCTATGTATAATTATATGCTACAGATAGTGTGCAGAGAAGCCCGTGATGTGCAAATGAGTTGATCTGGCTGATCTGTGTGATAAAGCCCCAAGCTGCTAAACTCCTGTTCTGGCCTGCTCTGGCCTTGGCATGTATCTTTTCCTAAAGCCTCTTGGTTTGTTTCCTTTGTGTCTCTGTCCATCTCTGCTCTAGGAATAAGAACCTCCTATGCCAAACTAGCCCTGCTACCTGTTGATATCAAAGTTAGTTCTGGTGATCAACTGAACAGTAGGGTGACTGTTGATAAGGTACTTGCATAGCTTACATGAAGCCCTGGGTTCCATGCTCAGTAAGCTATAAACTGGGTGTGGTATCAGTTCAAGGTCATCTTCAGCTACACAGGAGTAGAGTTCAATCTATGCTTCATCAGACCCTGTCTAAGCCACAAAAGAGGACTTCAAATGTTTTAGCATAGAGACATTAAGTCAGTCTTTGGAAGAGTGCCGCAGACCTCAGGCCTGATAGTCTCTACTCTATCAAGCCACATCTTAAGCCGTAACAACAGTGATTAACTTGTGATATTTGGGACAAATTTTAGAAATAATAGATTTCTGTTGGGATGGGGAAGAAGCTACAGGAAGAGTTAGGGGTGGGGTGGAAGTTGTGATCTAAATAGATTGTATTAATATGTGGGATTACCAAAGAATAGATAAAAAAATTATAAAGGAAAAAAAGCCCCAAAAGAATAGATTTCCCTAGGAAGCCTAACAAAGGGAAGATTTGCAGTAGACAGTGATAATGGTAGAACTTCGAACAGGCAAGGGTCAGATTAAAAGATACTTAAGCAGAGAAAGCCCAAGGACTAACTGACTTCCTGGGAAGAGTCTTTAAGGAGAAAAATGAATATACCAGCAGATTCTGCTGTCACTAACTGGGTCAGGAGTTAAGGACAGGAGGAGTAGTTGCTGACTTGATGATGAAGACATCCTCTCCTGACACAGACTATGGGGGAATCCTGAGATCAGCCAAGGGACTAAGGTGAAGCTACTAAGTAGTCCTGAGATTCAAACCATTTGCTACAGGCATATGCTGATACAAAATATCAATGGACAGGAAAATCCATAGACCTATTAGATCAGACCTTCTAGCAACTCTCTCTTTCCCAAGCACACAGCCCTATAGTCTCTTTCCGTTGACAGAATTGTAACCAGGTATCCTGCAACCTTGTAACTGAATTTCAAAGTTGAGTTCTCTTTTTCCATCAAGACTACCGGCCTGCTCTCCTCTCAGTATTGCCCAGATCCAAGGAAGCCTTGAATTGTAGCTAGTTGCCACCAGTGCTTTTTTAGTCCCCATAGGGGACTAAGAAGTTAAGCAAGTAGAAAAAGATAACAGGGCCAGAAATGGGGTGGGGTTCAGTGCTCCATTCTGAAACAGCACCATATTTTTTGGTAGATATCTGAGGTTTAGTACAGAAAACACTGAAAATACAGCTGCTAGGAAGCAGACTTATAATCATGTGGCCCATGCCTAAGAGACCCTGCTGATTAGCTAGACATGATGACACAGTCCTGTAACCTCTAATGGCAGAAGACCAAGAGTTCAAGGTCATTCTCTCATAGTGACTATGAGGCCAGTTAGGATATAGGAGATCCTCTCAAAATAATTAAATAAATAAAATTTAAAACTATCAGAAACTGGTGAGGAATGACAGGATGCTAGTACTTGCCCCCTGAAGGGAAGCAAATCTTTGTCCTATTATGGATCTATATAAGAAAAGGAATAAAAATTTTATTGGAAAGCTGCTAATAGGCACATATGCCAGAAGATACAAACTCAAGCACTAAGTATTACATGTAATAGGTAGGTGACCACAAGCAGAGGCACGCATTAGCTACCAAATCAAGGTCTCCTACTCACTGACATCCCCAAGTCTCTGCTTCAGGCCACAGGAGAGCTGTGAGGGTCAGGCAAGGTATAGAGTCTTTGTTAACTCCTAGGTGGAAAAACAGGGCTAGGGACCCAGTGATACCATTTTTTAGGGTGGGTGGGAGGAGAGCTGGAAAAGGCCCACTGTTGATTCCAGATTTCCTAGCCACAGATTAAAGACTGGGATCCCACTCCTCCCAGAACGATGGGAACCAGGACTCTTCTACAAGCAAAGGACATGGCCAGAGATTGGCAGGCAGGGATGCAAAAGCATGGGGGTGGAGTGTGTTCGAGGGTTCTTTTTTTTTTTTTTTTTTTTTTTTTTCGAGGGTTCTAAAGAGCTTGTGTTGGAAGGAGGGACAGAAGAGTGCTTCAGTCTGTCTTGGACTTGGGGTATCTCATGGACAATGGTAGCCAAGAATAATGTAATGGCCAGGGGAGGGAGGAACACTCCAGTGTTCAGAAGCCAAATTTGGGGGGCTGTGCTAGTCTGACTTTAACAGCCTGGTCTACTTACTAAATAGAACCTAGTGTTCATCTGCTCCCAAGAACAGCTTACTGCTGCAGGGCCTTGCACTCAGGCTTCTGGGAGATTCTTAGGTAGAAGAGACACAGAGATGGAGCAGCTATTGTCAATATAGGGCTGTGTGGTTTCTATGCCTAAGTTTCTTCCTCAATAAAACAGATAACACCTGCCCAGGAGAGCTCCAGGGCAGATTAAACGTGAAAAGCTTTTGAAATGTTAAACAAACGATAAAGTAAATGCTCAATAAATGTGAACTGATGTAGTTATTCCCCAGCCCAATCTCCTTTACCCTCCCTAACAGAGGAAATGAGAGGTTTACTACAGCGGAGGTCCCTATGTTTCAACAGGCTTTGGGGATGCAGTGTGGAAAATGGATTAGAGAGGGAGGAGGCCAAAGCCTGGGAACCCGGGGAGAAGTCTGCAGGCATCCAGATGGGAGGTGGAGGGACAAAAACTCAGGCTCTTGGCAGTGGGATTCAGGAAATATTTCAGAGACATTCTCTCCAGGACGTGATAACAGGTTGGGAATGGAGGCTTGGCAGAAGGTGCTGGCTTTGAGGGAAGCTTGAAGGTGGGAGGGCAGGGAAGGCAACCGCAGGGCCTGTCCTAGAGGGTGTTGGCCAAGGACTGGAAGCCCAGCCAGCAGGTCCAACAAGCGCAAGGGCAAGGCGTGCACCGGCTTGGGGAAGGATTCTGGACGTGGGGGGCCGCTTCCCGGGGCAGCTGGCCGGGGAATCTTAGGTGGAGTTCGCCAAGGTGCTAAGTCGGATTTCCTCCTGGGCCGGCCTGCTGTGTGTTTGTGAGGCTTGCCTGGCTGAGTCCCCAGGGCCCTTGCTAACACTGCGCCTGGAACGGGCCAGGAGTTCCACCCTGCCAGTTTCCCACTTCCTTCCTAGCTCTGCTTTGCAGCTCTGTCTAGGTGCTTTCGGGAAGCAGGGCGCCTTCGCCTGGCAGCTTCCCAAGACTGAGCTTTGGGGATCAGTTGAAAGTGATTTAGACAGCAAAAACCCGCGCCTCGGCCTGCAGGATTCAGGACCTCTAAGCCTGAGGTCCACTCACCCAGTCAACTGTGCCAGGCTGTGCTCCGCGGGGTCCCCACCTGCTCCCCACCCTCCTGCCAGGATACTATAGGGTCTCTCCACAGGATCGCTGACGTGCGGCATCCCCCAGCTTTAGGGGTTAGGCTCTTCAAGCTCCTGCACCTCCAAAGCTAGACCACCCACAGCTTCACGCTGTGAGGGATGCGGGAAGCAGCCTGGCTTGCGGCTGGTGGCAGATAACGCGCCCCCCACTGGCTTGAGCTCAGGAGTTTTCCATCGCTACTGCCAGAGCATAATTCCATTAGTCTTTCTTCTCGTTTAGGGCAGATTCTCTGTCCTGCCAAGGGGGAGAGAGAGCAGAGGTAGGACCCAGCTTTGGCTTTGTGGCTCCTTTCTGGGAGTTGCCAGCCACCGGAAGTACACAAAAGTCCTCATTTGGGGCTCACAGTGTCTTCAGTTTGTCCGAAGAGTACAGCCAAGCTCATTTGGCTGTGGTCCATCTTGTTGCAGGCGGAAAAGGAAAAGCCCAGGAGTTGCACCTTGCCTAGCCTCGGAAGGTCAGACGCCTACAGAGTGGCAAATCAATCCCTGGACGATTCTGACTTACCTAGCAACCAGGTTGTACCCCCAAATATCCAAGAGGTTAAACTGTCAACAGTTCTTAGTTTGACTAATCCAAAGCCTGATTCCCTACTCAAAGGCTCCTTCCTGCTCCCTGGGGAGTGGACTGGGTCTAGAGGCCGCCAAAGACTGAAGAAGCCCTTGGGAGCCTATTCTTGTTTCTGTCAGCGGGAGTGCTTCGCCAGGGCTGATTTCTGTCCATGCAAACACAGCTTCCCTCTCCTATATGCCCTGCAGCAAAGTGTGAGTGACCATGGCTCTGGGACACAGATTCAAGTTACCTCAAATACGGTGTTCCAGTATGGTAACAGGTTCATGAGGTTCTTATAGTAACAGAACAAAGAAAGTAATAAAATACTCCAACACACACACACACACACACACACACACACACCCCGGGGGTGGGGGGAGATCTGGAGAGCCTGCTGTTCCTTCTGAATGGTAGTTCTTACATTAGTCCTGCAAGCTCAGCTGAATGTGGACAGGTGCCAGCCTGACACTTCAATGTGCCAGTTTCAATGCCAGGAGCTATACAGACATGAAACTCTTACAGATAGGGCCTCCTTGCCTTTACCTATAGCTGTCACTTACACACTGTCACCTACACAGCTGTACCTATCACAGACCAGAGAAGCTGTGAAAAGGGTACTAAATAAATAAATCTAATTGAGCACATTTCAGAGTATGTAAACCACATATATTAAATTCAATGAAAGAGGTTTAAATTAAAATCAAGTGTTTATTCATTTACTTTTACTTAAGAAATACAAAATTAGGCTATAAATCTTTATTTGTATTTACTAAATCATAGTAATGTGAGAAGTTATGGCATTGGTATCCTGGCCAAAAGTAAAAACCATTTCTTTAGCATCACAGCACTCTGAGTGGTTATAAAAATTAGTATTTAAACATAATACCATATATTGACTCTTAATTATTGAGTCCTAATTATAACTTTTATCTAAAATAATTTACTAGTAATAGAACATAATTCCAAGGAAGAAGGGAAACAGTAAGTTCCCAATGCCAATGAGGAGAGTGCAGCAGCTGCCACTTGACTCTGGGATATTATGGAATTTAAAAGTGGAAGGCTGTGTGTCTGATCTAGTTCGATCTTGTTACCTTTCACCTAATGAATGGGAACACACAGGGAAAGTCACTCATGTAAGGCCACAGAATCACTCAGGAGGGAAGATGCCCAGTTAATAATAGTTATATTATGACAAGTTACAATATGATACAAGAGTGCTTGCTGGTATGCATGAAGTCCTGGGTTTGACTACCTGCATTGCATAAACTGTGCGTTAATCATTAAAACAGATATTAGGGAAAGAACACAAGATAACATGCTAGGCTGTTAAGATGATACTAAAGCAATAATTTAATACACGAGTTTGCAAACAATTGTTCAGTGTGCCCCATACATGAACATACATAGCCAGGGCCAGCAGCTAGCTCAAAAATTTTTAATTTAATGGCATGTCCACGTCCTACTCTTTCTCTGTATTGCTTATGCTTTCATCATCAACATCTGAGCTAAATGTCTTCCACAAAAACTTCTCATTTGCCTTCCAAAGGGAAGCTTCCAGCTCATCTTTCCCTCTGGAGGCTGTGCTTCGAGGTGCTCTGGTACACAGTGTCTCGATCACTGCCACGTCAGTGAGCTTGCTGAGACTGTCATCATTCTGCTCATTCAAGATGTCCCAGAAATCTTTTGGTCTCTGCTTTGCTTTTGCCACCGGTCCTGAAAGAACGTTCTTTGGCAGCTGTGTGGGCTCTTCCCCATGGCTTTTAAAGAGGTCATTAAGAATAGAGATGTCACCAAGTAAGCCTTCCACAGGAGTGTTTTCTGACACTGGGTTTTCTACCCTTTTGTTTCTCAACTTGAAAAGTGGTCTGTGTCCTGAACTGGATGCTCCTGTGAGGTCCCACTGATGTCCTGGGGAATTTTCTAGCTCTGTCTCCAGGGCTTCAGACTTGCTGTTTGGACAGAAGAGTGCCATGGTATCCTTGGCTGTGTGGTCCTTTCTCTCACTATGAATCTCTTGAGTAAAGATGACAGGTGATTTCTTAATCTCTGCATCACTAGAAAATGTGTCTTCTCTATGGGAACCATGATTCTGAAATCTGACTGATTTTCCTTCACATATTTTTGGGTTGTAAACTTGAGACATTTTGTTGGTGGAATCATAACATGATAAAGTACTATCATTTGAGGGCCTTTCTTTTAAAAGAGATTCTTTTTCTTTAGATTTATTCCTCACCCTCTCTTCTTTCTTGTGGACAGATTTCATCAGCTCTGAAGCAGAATGTATGAAGAACTCCTTCACCTCTGGGTGTTGAAGACTGTAGAAGTCTCTGAGCATTCTCTGTCGCTCTTCAGATGTGGCACTAGTAACTTGTTCAGCAAACTCCTTTACAGACAGCTTATAGTAAGAGGCCATTTCTTCAAACTGCTTTCTAAAGATAGGACAGATAAAACCAGTGGTCATTTTTTATTAAAATTTACATTTTATTTTAAAGAGTTTATCAGGAAGCTGTTGAGATGGCTCAACAGGTGTAAGTGACGAGCTGCATTCAGTTCCTGGAGCCTAAGTAATGGAGGAAAGTGGGTCAACTCCACACAGCTGTCCTCTGGCCTCCAAACAACGCTTTGTGGCACATGTGCCTGCCCTCACTGCAATGAAGTTAAGAATGTTTAATGTGCTCATTAGCCGTGACAGGACAAAGGTAAAGCAATGTGCCGCATCCCTCTGGAACATCAGCTTAGCTCCATCCTAGGAGAATATGCCTCTTCTTCAATGCTACCAGAAATAGTCTTTTAGCTCATTAAATCACCAGCATTTTAGGTAACTCTGATTTATACTATTATATATTTCCTGGGAATTATGAGAGCCCAGCAGGCTACTCTTCCAGTCAGCCATTTTATGACTAACATGAGAATCATCACTTATACAATCTGTATTTGAGAATCTATGTAGCAATCAAGTCCCATAGAATAATATTGTTAAAGAATGGCTTTGGTAAATGGAAAATTCTAGAAAAAGTAAAATTTCCCCTTCCCTTTCTTTCACAGTACAGAATTTTCATGACATTTTGTTGAGCTTAAAAGAAAGTTCTGGGGCTAGAGAGATGGCTCAGTGGTTAAGAGCACTGACTCTTCTTCCAGAGGTCCTGAGTTCAATTCCCAGCAACCACGTGGTGGCTCACAACCATCTGTAATGGGATCTGATGCCTCTTCTGGTGTGTCTGAAGACAGTAACAGTGTATTCACATACATGAAATAAATAAATCTTAAAACAAAAAAAGAAGAAAAGAGAGAAAGCTGTGTAAGTGTAGTTCTTTTCCCTATTGATTCACATGTTAAAGACCCCACTCACTTTACACAACAGGTCTACCAGCTTTTACAGAGTCCTGTTGTGTCCAAGCACTACTGTACAAACTACACAACAGGAAGACAGACCCAGTCCCCTGCCTCATGAAGTTCTGTCTGGCTAAAGAAGTCAAAGCAACACAATCAATGTAGAGCCTCGTGATGAAGGGGTAAATTCAGCTCTACAGGCACTCACAGTGGGTGCCTAAGGACCTGCTGGTAGGCAAGGAGAGTAGGGAGAGGTTCTCTGCTGTCACCTCAACCTGTCAGGTAAGGATGAGCCAAGAACCATTCAAGAACTAGTTCTCATGGGACCTAGAACACACCAGAACAGGTGAAAAACCAGAACTGGCCAGCAATCATGGGTCTCCATTGGCAGGTTTTAAGGCTGAATTTTCTCCTACATATAACATTATTAGAGTAAAATAATGGTTTTTTTTTTTTAATGTATGTTTGTAGGAGCTTTAACTGCCTTTTGTGATTTCTTGTTCACTTGTCTCTGCCTCCATGGCCAGGTAACAGTCTCTTGTGGTTTTCATGCAGCCAAAGACAAGCGCCCACATTCTTCTGTGGCTGAGAGGTATGCCATGGTTTCTGGAGCTCATTCATGTTACACCTGATCAACAGCCATATCACCTACAGCAATGTAGTTCATTCCACCAGTAACTCCCCCCCTCTCCAATTTCTATCCAGGAAACTGCCAATATTCTTGTTGGAGAACAAGCATGTTCTTAGATGGTTCAACTGTCATGTCAAAGGAAGTAAGAGGATGTTACTCTTCTGCCCTTACTCATCACCAAATCCATTTCTAGGACCCAGTAAGTGTTTGTACTTATTTACAAAGATTTAGTAACCAGTGGGGTGTTAGGTAATGTCTTTAATGTATCCAAGACTTGGTGATATCTCAGCCAAAGTAATTTTATTTCTTCTGTGCTAAGACAACACATAACCTCACCTGTGACCCTGGGGCAGGTCACTCCCGGGAGGAGTAATGTTTCAACGCTATTTAACCCAAGGAGCCTATGGCTGTCCTTATAGAATGATTTTTGGCCTTCTCACTAATTTTCCTAATTCTGGGAAATGAAAAGTGTAACAGAAACATGAGCTAATCACTTTTATGAGAAAAAATTAGTAGAGTAGCTTTAAGAAAAGGGAAAATAAAAACCAAGTTAGGAATCCATTAGCATATCTATCAGAAGTCATGACTAAATTTCAAAGCACTTTTCCACATGGGGAGGAGCTGGACTATATCTGATACCACCATGTCACTATCTTACTTTCTGAGGCTAGATGTGCTGAAAGCCCTAGAAGTTTATCACTCAGTTACTAAAAGGTACAGCCTCGAATGTGACTGACTGTGATGGCGGCAGGAAGGGGTGGAGTGTCCATGCACTCTAATTAGTGTCCTGGATTTCTAATACTACTCTTTACTTTACTCTAGTGTGAAAAATTTCCTCTCTGGGTTAGGTAGAGAAAATAATGAAAGGAAGCAATTAGAAATCACTGGTACACTTGCTTCCTTTTGAACAGATACCACTATAGGGACCAAGACCCATGATTCTTTAAAGATTAGGGAAATGTAGTCAGTCTTCTAGAAGAATCACTGACAAGAATAAAAAGGCATACCCTGCAGAAACCGCTGTTGCCAGGCAAGCCTGCCAGGCAGGTAAGGGGCTGCCTCATGCCAGCATTATGGGTTACTGTGGGGCTTGCTACTCCTTTTCCAGGCAGCTCAGGAACCAACTGTAAGCAAGAGCAGGTATCATGTCCACTGTCCACAGAGGTCATGAGAACCAGACTGGCTGCAACACCCCACCATCTCTTGACACCATTCTTGGTGTGGAGATCTCACTGGCTTACTCATTTCTTCACCTGACTCCTGGGGACTGCCTCTTCTACATCTCTGTGATCCCAGAACTTAGGAGTTATGGCAGGAGATTCATAATACCAGCCTGGACTATTTCAGCAAATCCTAGGCCAGTCTGAGCTATTTAGTGAGATCCTGACTCAAAAGCATTTGCTTTTATTTTTTAAATATAAAAGTTCCTGTTTTCTGAAGTTAGAATGCGTGGTATAATTATACATTACATATCTTATTATGAATCAGTATTTCTTTTGAGAATTGGCCTGAGGTCTAGCCACAGACAAACATACCTGCGGATACCTTTTGGTGTTTCTCCGATGATGAAGGTGGTGTGGTTCGTACGGTAGACATCTTTCTTTTTCTGGATTACAGGGTGGGATATGAACAGAGGAGAGGAAATGCCTCCATCACTTGGCGGTTGATCTTTCTCTGTAGGTGTCACTATGTTTGCGTTCACCTTATTTTATATGTCTGAGGAAAAAAAAAAAAGGAAGTACAACCTAAGCTTGAAAACAGTTTTGGGTTGATGACAAAGAACGCCACACTTATTCCCCAGACACTTTTTATAGTGAAGCAGATCACATTATCCAACTGAAGCAACTGTTGGAGGGTGTCAGTTAACACCAATAAAAGAGCAGAGCACAGACGGATGTGGTACTGTCTACTGTCAGGGCTACAGTCGTATTCACACCCAGGCTGATCGCTACCACCCTAAGGATAATAACCAAGGGTTAAATGAACGAGGCTCAGAATTGGTCTGTCTAGGCCAGATGTGGTTGTGCAGACCTATAATCTCAGCAGTTTGAAGGAAGGGGTAGGTGGGTCAGGCACTGAAGGTTATTCTGAACAACACAGGGCTACTAGGTCAACACGAGCTACCTGAAACCCAATTTCAACAAATAAGACGGGACTAAAGAGATAGCTCAATAGGAAGAGATTCTTGTATAAGGCCCTATAAGTAGATCCCACAAGGCAGGAGAGAACCAACACCAGAGACCTGTCCTCTGACCTATATATATACGTTATAGCACACACGCATATACCATAAATATTTAAAAATAAAACCAAAAATAGTTCACCTACTTTTTAAATTTTTGCTTTTCTAAAACTTATGATGCAATTTATGTTTAATTTTCACAAGCACATAAACTAGAAAAATAAACTGTTATGTAACAAAAAGAAAAACTAGATTTTAAAGTCCTACTTGTCAACCTGTGTTAGGCTAACGCATATTCAATATTTTAAAAATATTGTCTATAGTTTGTAAGTTATAAAGAAAACCAAATTTACTTTACAATAATTCTATAGCTGTTTGTTTGTGTATTGACATAAAATAGTGGGTAAGGAAAAAAATGTTATATGTGTCTAATCTCAATAAGTGTGACCAGGTGGAAAGTTCCTATTCCATTCCAAAAATAAAAATAATAGATACAAATTTACAACAACAAAAACATATTTACATTTAAAAGTAAGAAATATCAAGCCTTCTAGGTTCAAAACCAAAGAAATGACAGAGCAACGAGTGTGAGCCCAGCAGCCACAGGTTAGCACTCTAGAACCCTGCTGAGGACCTACAGTGGAGCCAGCTGGGGAATGGACATGATTTAATGCCCTGGAACAACAACAACAACAAAAAAACCAAAAACAAAGAAATAGGCTGGGAAGACAGCTTCATTGGCAAAATGTTTACTGCACAAGCATAGAGATCTGTACTAGGGGGCTGGCTAGACAGCTTGGAGGGGTGAGGTACTTGTTGTAAAGTCTGATGACCTAATTTTGATACCCAGAAACCACTTGTGGATGGAGAGAACCAATTTCTGAAAACTACCCTCTGACCACTGTGACCTCATAGCACATATGCACAAATGTATCTTAACTAAATAAAAAGTATTAATACTTCTACTAATAATAGAAGATCCAAGTGTGATCCCCAGAACTCATCAAAGCTGGGTACTGTGGTGCACACTTGTAATACTGATGCTGGGAGGAAGCAGGAAGATCCTAGGGCTCACTGTCCCCAAGATGACAAGACACTTATGTGCACATATGCCCATGCCCATATGAGAACTACACACACCAGCAACAAAAGCAATGCTGAAGATGTAGCACAGTAGTAAAATGCTCGTCCCAAACACGCAAGGTCTTAGGTTCCATACCCAGCACTCCCCTCCCGACAAGAAGGACTGCTGATTTAAAATTTTAAAGCTAGACAAGCCTAAACAGGCATACAGAATGGAGGCAGGGGCTACCTTCTTACTCTAGACAGAAAGAATGACTAGAGACAAAACAGAATGGCCAGTGGGTGGCAACTGGAAAATCTGATTTTGTATATTCTGAGTGTTAAGAAAAGCTATGCTGAAAATCACATAAAAAACTGGCCAAGAACCATTGAAAACCAGAGTTCAACAAGGTGCAAATACCAGAACAGTATAGGAAGGTTGTGATTTGATGGGGAAAATAATTCAGAAACTCACAGAACACTAAAACCCCCGTCACTGTTAAGCCACAGGTGCAGCCAATATGAGAGCTCTATTGCAGGATGACAACGAATAGGATGAACTGAGTGAGGGACACTTTAGAAGAACTTAGCTGGAAAGATTAAACAACCAAACAAAACCAAACAAACAAACTCAGCAAAGCATTGTATAAGCACACTTGAGACAGATCAAATACGAACTTTAAGAAAAATTTTAAAACAAAATAAAAACAATATATGGGTTAAACAACCAATAAACAGATCTGCAATGACTTAAAATGTAGTACAGGTATTGAAGGGAGAAGAAACAGAAAACATACCTTGAAATTCAAGGAAAGAATAGAGAAAATGGGAGATAATGCAACCAAAGGGCAAAAACTTAAATAAAACTTCCAATTAAAAAAAAGGAGAGAGGAACTTTACTAGAAAAATGAAAATAAATGAGGAAACATTCTAAAACCTACCGGAGGGAGAGAGAGTAAAAAGAATCAGCAAATATAAGTAATGTAAGTAATGTTTCTACAGAATAGGGCAGCGTCTTCAGCATGCACACAAGGCAGCACCACCTAAGATCACACACCAGTGCAACGACAGCTGACGATTGCTGAAGCCAGGGCCTGTAGTACATACCTGTGCTCCCAGCCCCTGGAGAAGCTGAAACTTCCAGAGACAGAAGCCCATTTAGAAACTGTGTACATTTAGCCCTTCTTTTTCTTGTTTAACATGTATAACTTAACTTATATTCACGGTCCCCCATCAACTCCTTAAAGTAACTGTATACAAACCATTTCTACTGATGATAAACAGACGTCTTCAGAAGCAATAATGATGCACATGGACAAACAGTGCTAGGCAGACAGCTGATAGCAGTCAGTAATACTGAAGGCTGCTTTGCTAAGGTCATCAGGTTTTTAACATCAGGTTTTTAAATTGTCTGAAAACATCAATAAAGAGAGGAAAATACTGATCTTTAAGATAAATCCAAAAGAGATGTTATGTATTTATTTCCATTAGAAACAAGATGAGGGCTACAAGTTACTGACAGCTTCTGATCTCTAGAAATGAATATTCATTATTTTAAGAGATGAGAATGTTAATATGAGTATTAAGGGAATAAGTAGAAAGAGCAACTGAGCCAACCAAGAACTCTCCTTCCTCTTACAATGTGATTTCTGAAGCCATGGAGAGATGGTGCCTGGCAATGGCTCTTTTCAATTGTTTATGCAATTGCTCTTTCTGACATTTCAAAGCTCACATTTTATACACATCTAAAGAACCAGTTTTATAAATCCTTCAGGAATTCAGCCTTTGCAAACACAGATGCTGGACATATGGGTCATTAGACTTTTGTGACATATTCCACTATTTAAAACAAGATTCTTAAAAGGAGAAAAATCATGAATTCAACAGCCTATCTTTTATTATGTTTAAAAAGATATCATTTCAGATTGCTACTTAGTAGATAAACTTACCATTTTATTGAAATTAGGTTGTAGAACATAAATTCGTATTTAGCCCAACTGCATTAAGATTTCAAGAATATATGTGCTGTCACAGTTATACTAAATTATAAGTATGGAAAGGAGGTAGTGAATTATATTCTGATTGCTGTTTAACAAGTTACCATGGTATTACTGGTTTGAAACAACGTAAACTTCTGACCTTACATTTCTGTAGGTGTGTCTGACACGGGTCTCACTGGGCTAAAATCAAAGTGCTGGCAGAGTTATGTTCCTTTTCTGAGGCTCTATGGGACAATTCATTTCCATACTTTCCTAACTCCCAGAGGCAGACCACAGTCCTTGTCTTCCTCTAACACTTCTTTCAGGGTTACACCACACTATGAGTATAGCCAGGGAAGATTCTTCTTGTGAGAATGAATGCGAATATAGTAAGCCCAGCCAGATACTTACAGCAAAGGATTCTTGTCAGTTAGCTGGTATCCCTTAATGGTATCCATCTAGTTAATTCAACAAGGTAAGCTTGATTCAACCTGAATTGCACCTACAACCTTAATTCTCTGTCCGCAGGTAGTGTAACATTAATGAGCTCCAGAGTCTGGCCCTGGCAGGAATCTTAGAGATTAGGGGACTTTTTCTTACTAAGGGTCCTTTGCCAGCGTCCACTGATCCTATGAAGGTTCTGGAACCACAGAGAAAGGTACTCTTGAGCCTTTTGAAGCTCCATTTGCAAGGTGTGTATGTGAGCATCCATACATCTCTCAGACGGAGGAGCCTAGGATGTTTTATCATTATCTTAAAGTATATGTAAGCAGAAAGAATTATTATGAACTGCTGGTTTATACAGCTCCATTTATATAGTTCTAAAAATCCATATTCCTTTTGCAAAATTAATTTATAAGCATCTTGGTGCTCTTGTTATAGAGGTGGCTTCACTGTTTTATCACAAAGTAGTATATCGAACTGTTCATAACAGCTGAGATGGGCAATTAATGCCCATGAAGCTTCAGCTGCACTGATAATGTGTGGCCAGATTAGAACAACTCCAGATCATGTGAGCTGAAAGTATGGAGTCCTGACAATGAGATAACACTAAAACCCTAGGACAAAGTAGATTAGGAATTTAATGAGTAATGCTGGCTCCTTTAACATTAGGACAGAAAGGAGGCAAGCAAAAAGCACTTTTCTTCTTTGGGAGAGTAGGCAAACAACTGGATCACTGTCTTAAAACTGGATGGAAAACTTTGCAATTAAAAGGTGAAGGAATAAAGCAAAAGCCTGTTTCTGCACAGCCATAATTACTCCCCTTTCTACTGATTAGTGAATTGGTTGAGACATTGTTTCAGTATTTGCCCAGGCTGGCCTTGAACTCATTATATGTAAGTCCCATGCTAGTCTTAAGTTCTTATTTCCTTGCCTGTCTCCTGTATGCTAGAATTACAGACATGAACCTGGCATCTCTAATATTTTCTCCAAATTATTTTTTTTTTGCAGTTTCTATATGAAATGCTTCTACAGGCATATGTGTTTGAACATTTGGTCCCCAGCTGGTGACACTGTCTGAGGAAGCTGTGGAACCTCTGGAATGTAGGCTTTGCTGACAGACATAGAGTATTAGGGCTCGCCTTAAGGGTTACAGCCTGCCCCTGCTTTTGATCCCCTCCCTTCCTGACTTGCCACACGCTTCTGCTGCCACGAACTCTGACATGCCTTCCCACCATGACAACTGAAGCTCTGAGCCAAAATCTGTCTTCTGTTAAGTTGCTTCTGTCATGTATTTTGTCACAGCGACAATAAAAGTAACTAAGGCAGCTGCTTAAAAATATCAAGAATAAGGGACTGGAGAGATGGCTCAGTAGACAAGAGTACTTGCTGCTTTTGAAGAGGACCGGGGGCCTGATTCCCAGCACCTACAAGGTGGCTCACAACAATCCATAATTCCAGTTCTAGGAGATTTAATACCATCTTCTGACCTCTGTGTGCACCAGACATGCATGGAAAACACTCATACACATGAACTGATGATGATGAGGAGGAGGAGGAGGAAGAGGAAGGAGAGGAGGAAGAAGATTAATCTTGAAGCTGGGCATGCTGGTGGACATTTGTAGTTCCAACACTCAGGAGTAGAGTTAGGAGCGTTGTGAATCTGAGGCCAGCCTGAGCTATGCAACAAAACCTTGTATCAAAAGAAAAAGAAAATTAAATCATCTCAAAAGAAAAATTAATAAAAACATTTCATTACTGAAGTACTTTCTCAAGGTGAAGGTACTAACATACTAGTGGTTTGGAAGCTGCCATTCCACATAAATTCTGAGTTCTAAGTATGGTTATAGTAAAAATAAAAAAGGAGTTATGAAAGTAAGACCCTTGTTTACTGTTCATTGAGTAGGAGAATTTCTGCTAAACTCTTACTTTAGAAAACATCACACTTCCAATGGCCAATCACTTGGTAAATTATGCACCACTGTTAGGTATGTTCACTATATTATCTAATTAAAAAAAAAATCAAATCTAACTTTTAGAATCTTTGTTAAAAATAAAAGTTACTACACAAATTTAAGAACTGCAGCAACCATTCCTCAGTATAAACACAAAGTTAAATAAATCTGATGAAAAGATGTACTGAATAAAAATCAGGAGGTTACTCATAAAAGTGAACTTACCAGGACAGTAAAGTAATAATTCTAATTAATAAGCACTAAGTAACATCTCTTCCTTCTTTGGGCATGGGGAGTCTACATGGAACACTCAGTTGAAAGAGGGAAAATAAGGGAAAACTCCTGTCCCTTTAGAATTTTAGATTAAGACAAAAGGTAAACAGTAAAAGCTAATTATGTGAACCCTAGTCTTATTTATATCATTAAAACTTTAAATACGGTGTTGTCTTTACAAAAATAATTGCTATTCAAATTCAACTTCAGTATATAAAAGTCTATATAAGACACTTCTACAAAGGACAATTGTTCTAATGTAGGTTGGCCAATCCAGTCTTCCTATCTACCAATGATTAAACACTAAATTTGGAAATTGCTTATTTCAAAAACTCCATAAATAACCGCTTTGCAATAGCTTTGATAAAACTAATGAATCACTGCTGGTTTTTCTGATTTGCCTATAAAATGTGGTTCAAAAAGTAAAACTGCTATTTAAAGCTGGATAATGCAAATATTCCTGACTTGTGATTTTTAAATTATAAAAGACACATGTGAGGATAGTAACTAAGAAGGCACTTGTGTAGGGCTGTGTTCACTGTGTACCCTCCCTTCTCTCTCACGTTACATAAGAGCATGCCCAGTTGAATCTTATGCACTTTGTACACTCTGCAAATCTGAAACTCAAGGTAATGCAAATCAACCCTTTTCCACTTAGAAAGATAAAATTGGGGGGAAAAAGCACACAAAATTTCCAAAGCAAACTTTGAGAAAATAAATGAACCCATACTAGGTCTTATCAGCCATAATTTTGAACAACTCAAATCTTACTACAGTTTTAGGCTTACACTGTATAGCATGAAAGTTATTTATCATCCTGTAACAATATGAAATAATCAAATGTCCTTGGATACTCTGAGTCTTATCTTTTTAATGTTATTTTTACATCCATTTATTTATTTTGTATTCACATGCCAAGGCATGTGTGTGGAGGTCAAAGGACAACTTTTGGAGTCAGTTCTTTTTGTCTATCACAAGGTTCAGGGTTGGTGGCTTTTATATGCTAAGCTGTCTCACTAGTCATCATTCCTTTAGTAAAGTACATTATCTATAATCAAAGCAATAGACCTAAGTCAAGGGGCCATACTTTTATTCAAGTAACAGTTCTGTATTCCAGACTCAACTAAAAAAAGAAAAGCTACAGATTTTTCAATATGAAAGGGTTAAGTGGCCCTTCTACTTTATAGCTGTATGATGACATCTGTTTATTGAGCCACGTATGGAATGTATATATTAGGAAACAGTCCTATATAGTTCAGAGAATATTTATAAAAAACAAACAAACCTCCTTTTATTAACATTAATTAAAATGAAACATAAATTTGGAGGTAAGCTGCTAAAGAAAGGCTCTTACATAGAAATGAGAACTTGACAGGGAATGGCCCTCATAACCACACCCTGTAACAAATGCGTTAAGAGTTTAAAATCCATCCAGAAGAGTGAAGAACTGTTTTTTGTTTGTTTGTTTTCTTCTTGTTTTTTTTTTTTTTTTTTTTTTTTTTTTTTTTTTTTTAAAAACATAGGTTTTTCAGTGTAGTTGCAGGAGGCCTTAGAACTAATGATGAAATCCAAGCTGGCCTTGAGCTTGGGTACTTTTGCTTTGGCCTTGCCACCATGAGGCCGACTTTTGAAGATAATCAAGAGCCTTGTTGTGGTTTGAATGAAAATGGCCCCCAGAGGCCGATAGGGAGGAGAACTACTGGGAGGTGTGGCTTTGTTTGAAGAAGTGTTCACTGGGGTTGGACTTTGGGTTTCAGAAGCCTAAGCTGGCCCGGAAACCCTCTCTCTATTCTTGCTACCTGCAGAACCAGATATACAACACTCAGCTAACTCTCCAGCACCGTGTCTACCTGAATGCTGATATGCTACCCACTGTGACAAGAATGGACTGAACCTCTGAACTGTAAGCCAGCCCCAATTAAATGTTTTCTCTTCTAAGTGTTGCTGTGGCCATGGTATCTCTTCACAGCAATACAATCCAAACTAAGACAAGCCTTTAGCTTCTATTTTACATAGAAGGTATTATAGATAATCTCTCTTGGGACTAATTCTGGAACCACATTCATAACTAGTACACAGTATCTCCCCAGCTCACCTCATCCTACACATTGCAGAGGAAGGCTGCTCACAGTGGTACACAGGCAGGATAGCCTGTCTGTGGCAGGCTACCAGGAACTACTGATATCTTTGACTCGGAAGATGAAGAATGGATCTAGCTATGGAGCTGGTTCCTTTCAGAGCACACAAGAAAAGTGGATATATCAGCCATACTGATGTCCTCAAAGACAGGTGGTTAGGTTTGATCAGTAATGGCAAACTGGAACTAAAGGGAGATTTTCAAAGGCAGTGGAAAGTTATGATGGTAGAAGGCTAAACTCGAAATGCTGGTTCTAAGATGAATGGAGGGCCTGCCTATGTCAGGAAAGTCTGGGGCCTACAGCTTGTTCCCAAGGCTAAATAGTTCTAAGCATACACTAAGGTCACCATCATGTGTGGCCCTGCCCCTCCATCATCCTGATCACACCAAATACGCCATGAAGAATACAAATCAAGTGTTCTTTCAGTTTCTGTTTTCATCAAGCCTTCAACTGTGAAGTCTGAAGCAGCAATGTTTTGTTTACACATCTGTTCAAACAAAAGACTTAAAAAGAAATCTCTCTGGTTAAGGGCCAAACTGTAAGCACACACAAAGGCATAAATCGCTTATCTTTGCAATGCAAGGAACTGGGAGAGCTTTCAGAACAGACAGAACAGTGAAGGAAAATGCATGCAAACGGCAGCTGGACCTAAAGTGATACAACTGTTTAACGATCTTTGTGCAATAGTGAAAAATACTCAAACTAATTATGCAATGTTATCATACTGTAGGTCTCTGTATTCAACAAAAACCTAAGGCTAAAAGCTACTCCTGAACCTTAAACCATTGTCTAGGAAAAAAACTAACTGGTTAGAGGATCCAACCCAAATACATATCGAAGCCACATTTTCTGCATATGTTTAAAACTGACAGTCAGGTCTGAAAACATAAGCAGATTAAAAACACAAACCTGTTGTTGGAGGAAGAGGGGACTGAGGTTGGCAACTTTAGCTCCTTTCTCCCCAGGAGGTACAGTAGCTGCAATCTAAAGCAACCTTATTTTGTGTTGGTTTTATGACAGGATCTCTCACTTTTTTTGTGTTCTAGGCTAGTCTAAAACTCAGCATGCAGCATAAGATGGTATGGACCTTACAATTCTGCTTAAGACTCTGGAGTGTTGGCACTATATAGATGTGCATACCATCTTCACAGAACTTGGCTGGCAGATAGACAGAGGTGCTTGTTACCAAACCCAATGACCTGAATTCAATCCCCAGACCCCACATGGTAGAAGTAGAAAATCGATTCCTTCAAGCTCCATGTACATGTAACTCATACACACACACACACACACACACACACACACACACACACACACACCGGTGAGGGGCATACATGGTAAAGCACACACACTAAATAAATGTTAAAAAAATGAAGAACTGTGGGAGACAGAGGATGATATCACGTCCTCACTTCACACACAGGCAGGGCCATTTTCCTCACTCCATTCTCCACATATGTTCCGTTATTAAGCAGGCTTCCTTTGCCAGCACTATGACCAACAATGATGCATAACCAGCATGCATGGTGCTCAAACCTGACTAATCTTTCTGTATTCCCTGGCACTGTGACCATTTTGATTTGAGCAGCTGAGTTGAAGGAGTTTAACTGTAAACATGGTAATAGGGATCTGCTTTATGCTGTATTTTAATGTGGGATTATCAGTAACAAGTGTTTGCTGAATGTTCAGTCTCTGTTGCTGTTGCTAAGTGGTGGTGGTCATGTTTAGAAATATATGTTATGGTCTTTATCCTCAAGTCTTGTAACATACATAAAGAACAGATTACACACGAGGTCAAGTTACAGTAAGTACACATCACATCAGCCATGATGACCGGCATTGAGAAATGTGAATCGGAAGGTCAGCCAGCAGATTAGGTGTGGTTGCAGGTGTGGGGTTCCACACAAAATCTGTGAGTATTTCTACGTTTAAGCAAAGTGCTTTCTCTCTGGTCTCACATTACAGTCCATACAAAGGGTTCTGTTCTCAGTGTGTAGGGATTTTCTGCACTAGAAAGCAGCACTTAGCATGCACTTGATATCCTCTAATTTAATTCTGGCACCATCTCTCCAAGACTAGCGATTCCCTGACTGCAGATGCCAATTGCAAGCCTCAGTTTAGCACAGCTGTGCTTGTTAGAGAGCACTCGCTTCTGCTCACTAGTTTATTACTCAGGATATTCCACACACTGAAGCAATATGCAGAGGCAAATTCGGGGGTGTGTGGTGTGGAGCACCCATGCCTGCTCTGGGTGTGCCACACTGCAGCAAGCTCCACATGCTCAGCTATTCAGAAGATCAAACCCACTCTCCTGGGGTTTTATGGGTATTTTCTGCACAGGCAGAGTTGCTAGCAGGCTGAATGGGGAAACCAACAAGGCCTATCTATCTGTCTCATTGTTCTTCATATCCTCTTTCTCGAGGGATGGGACAGGATCCTTCTGGAATGAGGTTTTAAGTCAGAGGATTTCTGTTAAGTTGGCCCTAAGACAAAAAAGTGTTTGTGGAAGATGGGTATCTAGAACCCACTTTGGAGATGGCATTGTGAGCCAACAGTGACCAAACCCAAAACATGTGTGTGTGTCAGAATATCACAGTCTCTCATCTGTGCAGAAGACCTTGGACTGTACACACTCAGGGGCATGTGTGTCAGAGTATCACAGTTTCTCACCCATGCAGAAGACCTTGGTCTGTACACACTCAGGGGCATGTGTGTCAGAGTATCACAGTCTCTCATCTGTGCAGAAGACCTTGGTCTGTACACACTCAGGGGCATGTGTGTCAGAGTATCACAGTTTCTCATCCGTGCAGAAGACCTTGGTCTGTACACACTCAGGGGCATCTTTAAGTAAGGTGATTTCCAGGAAAATTGTAAAATTGTTCATAGAAAAATGATTCAAACCACTTAAAGTGTTTAGAACACAGGCCGGTGTAAGACTTGGTGGGTGTGCCTATTCAGCAAGTGCAGAGGTCCTGAATGTATCCCCTTTACTGAAAACCAGACCAAACCAATTATATCCAACAACAAGATAGACACCTCAAAACCAAAACAGTGTCTGGAGCCAAAACAGTGTCTGAAGCCACTGGACCTTGACAAAACTAAACAATTTTTTTGAAAAAGTATTTATTTGGATATGAACTATAGGTAAAATAACATTTTAGATTATTAAAACTGAATCAGAGATATATTCCACTTAGAAAATCTAAGCTCAGAGCTTATTTGAAGGTTATTTCTTTATAGGTACCTAAAGAATGCTGAACGCAGGGAAACTGTGCTCCCGAGGGATAACCCCTTATGGGTCTCTAACGCCAAGCTACTACTCTGAAACCATATACAGACGATTAACATTACACAGAATGAGGAGGTTGTAGGTTGTATTTATATTTGTAAGCATGTGTGTACATGCATGTGTGTGCATGCGTGTGTGTGTATGTAGCAGTAACAAATAGAGAAAAAGAGGCAATGATTTTTAGAGGGAACAAGGAAGGAATAGTACATGGGGGAGATTGGAAGGAGGAAAAAGAAGGGGAAATTATATAATTATATTTTAATTTTTAAAAAGAAGAGACAAATCTTAACCCAACTACACCATTACTATCAAAAATCTATTTTAAAGCAAAAACTGGCCACACAAAGTTCTTCTGAGTGAAGAAGGAAGAGCCTAAGAGGAAGGGTGGTTCATTTCCAGCTGAGGGAGAAACTAGTGGAGACCTAGGGAAGAGAGATGATACATTTGTGGTGGTGTCTTTGGGAAGGCAGAGAGATTTGGAAGATATAAATGCAAAGCTGAATGGTATTTTCCATGTAAAGGAAAAGTACAAGTATAAATCAGGTTCTCCAAAGGAAAAGACTAACATGCAGGCGCGCGCGCGCGCACACACACACACACACACACACACACACACACACACGAAGGGATTTATTACACTGCCTTTTATAAACAAAGGTTAAATAATCCTACAATGGCCATCCCTAACTGAGAAAACAGAGAATGCAATAGCTGCTTAGTCTAAGAAGCTAGAAACCTTAGAACAAGAGGTATCAATGAAGCAGCTCCAACCCCTTGGAGAGTTGCTGATGGGAGCTGGCATTCAAAGGCTAAAGAATTTGCCAACATCTTGATGGCCACTGGGAATCGCAACAGCAGTGTACCCACTCAGGAAGGATTAAGTCAGGACGTGAGGGAGCTTTCTCATCTAGCCAGAGTTCAGTTCCTGTTGAGGGCAGATCTTCCCCTTCAGGTTACCAATCTCCATATCAATTGTCTGGAAATACCATCAAAGACACACCAGAGACTGACTACTAATTTTCTTGGCATCTCTTACTCCAGTCATGCTGATAACTAACATTAACCATCACAATGTCTAGAAAAAGTAAAATCATGCCTTTGCCAAAATATCTTTGGTAGAGTTGATACTCTTTATAGTCTTGTCATGCTTATTGTATGTGTGTGGTGTTTGGAGGTCAGAGGACAACCTTTTTATCTCTAAGCAGTTTCTTTGTTGTTAGCTAATGTCTATGTTCATGGGTATGCCTAAGCCCAGGATAACTGGCCATGAGCTTCCGGGAACTCTCTGATTTTCACTCCCCATGTCTCAATGGCAGCACCTGGATTACAGACATTTGCTACTACAGTAGGTTTTATATGAGCTCTGGGGATTCAAATTCAGGCCTCATGCATATACACCACCAAGCTACATCTCCAATCCTTGGTGAACTTGAGTCCAGACAGAGTTTAATTCCTTGAAATATATATTTTAGAAAGGAAGTATGAATTCAATCTAGTTGTTGGCTTATTTTTTAATAGATCTAATTAGAATAAATTTTCAAAAATTAGATATATTAGAAAAATATGATTAATATGTCATCCATCAGAAAATCAAATCTGAAACTTTCAAGCAGAGATCAAAGGAAGTAAATGGAAAACACAAGAAAAGACAGTGAGAAAGGCCACAGGATAGAAGCTGACAGTCATTTCTGAGGCCTGAAGGAGACCCTTAGCTTCTCATTTTAAAAATAAGTAAAATGTGTGGATATACTTCGCTCAAACTCTTCAAACTGAAATGTAATGATCATTTCCCAAATTTTATGTTTATACAATAACTCAGAATTTCAAGTGCAGAGGCAATGTTCTTAGATGACAAGGCAGTAGGTGTTTCTATTAAATGTCTGTTTTTGATTGATACCATGGTTTTCAGAGGGATAAAATATAGCCTGTAAAAGCACTGTCGATTGCTTATCATCCCTTAGTTCACTAGACAGAAGCACTAAGAGTTCAATGAGGCTTTTTACCTCTGAACTTCTAACCTATTACCAGAAGGCATTATCTGAAGAAATGACATTTTGCAAATTATTAAAACCTTATAACTATCTAAACCAAGAAGTTGTTCAAAGTCAATTTCTCTCTACAATAATAAGGATCACCAGCTAGGAAAAAAGTTAGAATTGTAACGCTTCCTAATAAGAGAAATTACTTTTGCTTTTCTAATCCAATGTTAGCTAAGTTTGTAGCTTCCTAAAAAAATTATGTATGTATGTGTGTGTTTGTGTGCTTTCTTTATCCCTTTTCATGGTAAACCAGCCATAGTTCAGGGCAGGATCTTAATAAAATTAACCAGGTAGCATATAAAGTATTCTAAAAGTCTTATTGGTACAATGAGTAAAAAGTAATAATAGATAATTATACAGATCCACAGAAGAGTTTACCCCTAGTGTAATTGTTAAGCAATTATCATAATTATAATAATAAAAGTCTATGTCCTGTTTTGAGTAATTTCAGCACCTTATTTGCAAGGAGGTGTATATGTTTTGGACATTAAGAGGAAGAACGCTACAGGTTGTCCTGGACCCTAGTTTTAAGAAGGAAAGACTATGTGTACAAGTAGCACTGGGTTGTCCTTCTCCTGCTTAATAAATGAGTATTCTTCACTCAGATAACACACTATTTTTGTGGAACAGAATGTTACTTACAATATTCCTCCTTTCATGCCAATAGTACCATAACCTCATGCATATACACAGGAATCTTAGAAATCTTAATCCTCCTTGTTACTTGGAAAAAAAAAAACTATCTGATAAAGCTACATAAAGTTAATATTGAGATAAAAAATAAATAGACTTAAGGAAAAATCCTACTAAGAGTTAATTCTGTTAATATGCTGAAACCATAAACTTTACCTACTGGACTACCTCATATGCTAGTAAATTACTTTATACCATTGACAATTCAGTATCCCGAAATGTAGAATTACAGAATGTGCTCTTTCCCCAACAATGTGCTCATGCTAAACAGTCGATCCCTCCTTATACAAGCTGTATAAACACACTGCAATCAAACCCACCAAAGCTCCAAATCCCTGCTTTAAGTAATCTACAAAATGTCAGTCTAACACATATACAAGAAAAGTTCCTGCTAACACAACATTTTGCGTTTACAGTATTCTCAACAATACTTAAATCTGCATTGTTATAAAAAAGACACTCCCACCACAGCTTAGTTCTCTCATTTACAGAACACTGCAATAATATAAAGAAGGCTTTACTATTAATCCAGGTTTTACTACAAAGCAACCCATTATTTTTCTGTCAAAAGCTGGCAGGAGTGCCAAGTGTCTGTCATCCAATTCAGGGGATTAAGTCTTCTTTTATAGTCTGATACTTGTACCAATTTATAAAAATACAGATATAGTTTCTTAGAGTTGGTCACAGTCTATATTTTGGCTTGGATTCAGGAGCAGAGGCTGACTATGACAGCTGGCAGGAAACTCAGGGGAGAATACATCCTCCTCCTTTAGTCACCATATCTCTGTTGCCATAGCGATTAATCCTTAATTGAATGCTGTCTTTGTACATTCTTTTCAGAAAACTTTAAGTAAACTTAAGTTGAGGACATGCAGCTGATTGAGAAAGGAGGCACTGCATCACCACAGGTGCAGCTAAACTGTGTGACACACACCACAGGCCCACTGAAGTCTGTGATACACGTCACCACAGGTAGAGCTCTGGGACACACACACCACAGGTGCAGGAGTCTGACACAGCACCACAGGTACAGTGAAGTTTGGTGATACAGTCCACATAATAAAAGAACGCATTGATTCTAATAAAGGCATTATCATTCCTTTAGACATTTAAAACCTTTCTGATATGAGCTGAAACACAAGACACATGGGTTTTCATTACAAATATCCTAACTTTTCAAAGGAGCTCCTTACAAAGATGGTTTTAAAATATCAGAGTGTAAATTTAATTTTTTTGTTATGGTTCAGTAGTATTCCATAGTGAGTATATACCACATTTTCATTACCCATTTATCTGCTGAAGGACAGTTAGGTTGTTTTCATTTTAGAACAGCAATGAATATTGCTAAGCTGCATCATGGAGTAGGATATCAAGTTCTATGCCAAGGAGTTATACCACATATACATGATATGAGGGCCATATCATACTTATTTTTAGCTTTTTGACGATTCTTCATACTGACTTCCATGACAGGGAAGCTACACCCATATACCCCAACAACATGGCTATCTAAACAAGACCCAAAATAATGACAACATCAATATGAATATTTCTGACTATTCAAAGAAAATCTCATGGAATCCCCTAGACAAAGAACTATAGGCAACTAATATCTGCTAAGAGAGGAAGAATTATCTCCCAGGGATGTTACCCCTGAGTCACATCCAGAGTCAGCTCTGGAATCATATATACACATATATACACAAATAGTAAAAACAAATTCAGCAGGTTGTATTTATAATATTCATGCATACACACATACACACACAGACACAGACACAGACAAAGACACAGACACAGACACACACACACAGAGTGTATTCTGTCGGGAGCCAAGCCCAGGAGGCTACCTGCTGTTCTGGGAGAGCCTCAGGAAATTGCCTGCTGTTCTGGAAGGCGTAGTCAGTACAAGGTTAAGAAAGGACGTTCTCGGGTCTCAGGTCCCAGGATCTTAAAGAACGTCTGGCATTTCCTGGGAGCTGGTTATGACAGTAAGATGGTCTAGGGCAATAACTGCCTCTTTTGGGAGAACCTGACCTTCAGCTAAGAAAGAATTTTCTGTTCATAAAGAACCGTTGTCCTGGGTACAAATCGCAGAATGTTCTGCCCGGATTGAGAGTTGATAGAATCCCCGCCCTGTTCTTTGTTCCCCTTCCTCCTAGAATATATCTGTAAGCTGCTCCCACATTAAAGTGAGACCTTGACAAGACTCAAGACTCCTTTTTGCTTGGTCCTCCGTTTCCTTCTCTCTCTCTCTCTCTCTCTCTCTCATTCTCTCTCTCTCTCTCTCTCTCTCTCTCTCTCTCTCTCTCATTCTCTCTCTCTCTCTCTCTCATTCTCTCTCTCTCTCTCTCTCTCTCTCTCTCTCTCTCTCTCTCTCTCTCTCTCTCTCTCGCGCCCGTGTCCCTTTTCAGGTGAGGTCTCCCTTGACACCCCACAAATTACTGGACCCGCGGGTCGGGTCAGTATTCAACAATAATCAAAGAAAAAGAAGCCATCAATGTGACAGGGAGTGGGGTAGGCATGGTAGGAGATGGAGGGAGGAAAGAGAAGAAAAATAAAACTAGTATAATTAAAGGTAAAAACATTTGCTTGGTGGTGGTAGCACACACCTTTAATCCCAGTACCCAGAAGGCAAAGGCAGGTGAATCTCTGTGAGTTCAAGGCCAGCCTGGTGTACAGATTGAGTTCCAGGACAGCCACAGCTATACAGAGAAATTCTGTTTCAGAAAAAAAGAAAAAGTAAAGCATGTTCTTATTTTGCATACTATTTCATATAATTTGTATTATCAAATAGTGAAGGCATAATTACAAATTTATTTTGAGACAGCTTTTAGTTTAGGTCATCTATAAAATGTTCTACAAATAAAAATAAGTATAAACTATAAGGATCAAGAAGAAACATGAAAAAGCTAGTGTATTTTAGGCCTTTCCTAAAGACATGGTGAATTTTAAAAGTAGATTTCAGTTTTTGTTATTTTGGTTATCAATTATTAGTTTAAAAATACTAAGGAACTCTGAGGGATCACAGAAGTTGTCTAGTACTATGTGCCTATTACTTCTTATATAATCCATTTGGTATATATATTTTTTGCAGGTCAGCTAAAGGCTGTGTATTAGTCAGGGTTCTCTAGAGTCATAGAACTTATGCAATATCTCTATATATTAGGGTAATTTATTATAATGACTTACAATCTGCAGTCCAACTAACTCAAGGAGAAACTCAGGAAGCTCCATGAGTCTAATTTTCTTCTTTAAAAAAAAAAAAAAAAAAAAGGTTTATTTTGGGTCTGGAGAGATGGCTCAGTGGTTAAGAGAACTTACTGTTCTTCCAGAGTCCTGAATTCAATTCCCAGCAACCACATGATGGCTCACAACCATCTGTAATGGGATCCAATGCCGTCTTCTGTGTGTCTGAAGATAGCTACAGTGTACTCATATACATAAATAAGTAAATCTTAAAACCTAGAAAAAAAGAGATAGCTAAGTAGAAATAATTGCTCTATCTATCTATAGTCTACCTTTCTCTCAATCCTTAACTTTTAAATTCACATTTCTGTAGTCATGAGTTTTACTTTGCACTCTGGTTTTATTGTTAAGACAGTCTGAATTCTAATGAAGACAGCAGGAAATTTCAGAGGGATTTTCCCCCTTCTTCATCCTATCAAAGCAACATTACATTTTATCACTGTTATATGCAACATGTACTTTTAGCTCCTACCCATAAAACAATAAACATTAAGCTTTTAGATGAATACACCAATGAATACATATTAAAAGCCTTTGATGAAAATGGTCACATATAAACCAAAAAAAAATTATATAATATATGTGTGTGTGTGTGTGTGTGTGTGTGTGTGTACATACATACATACATACATACGGCTTTATTTCCATGCAACAGCAATGGAAATAGGAAAAATCCACAGTTTATTACTTTAACATTATGAAAATCCTTCATAGAAGCCAATATAAAAGCCTAGAATTTTGTGTATGTATCTTTTAGATAAAAAAATAAAACAGTACAAACAAAAAAACTGAAGAAACTGAATTATACACTTTTCTTCTTTCATAGAAGAAGTAGTAGTTTGGGGTTATGATTTAATATATACAACCCTTAGAGGTTGTTTTGAATTTGGGGACATAAAAAAAAGAAACTATTAGTCAACTCAGTATAATTGGGCATTTTAATTTAGATTTGTCATTTAATTTGTCTTAGTTACTTTTCTTTGCTATGAATTAAAATGCCAGAATGAAGGCAATGTATGAAAGAAAAAAGGTTTATTTGGGCCTTAGAGTTTCAGAGGGTTAGAGTCCATGACCATCACTGTAGGAAGGCTGCTAGCAGGGAGGCAGGCAAGTGCTAAGGTAGGCAGAAGCTAAGAACTCACATCTTGATCCATAATTGAAAGGCAAAGAAAGAACTCTGTGGATGGTTAGAGTCATTTGAAACCTCAGAACCTGACCACAGTGACACACCTCCTTTAACAAGGCTAATCACATCTCCTAATCCTTCCAAACAGTTCCAGCGACTGGGGACCATTCTCATTCAAACCATCACAATCCTAAAGATCTTCTATGATTACAACTATTACGTTATATGGCTTTTCAATACTTAGCTGTGTGTCTCTTAACAGATTTAACAGCTATTTTGAGGCGCAAAGAGGACCCTATTGATAAACTTTCGTGAGAAGCCAGATAAAAACTAACTTTTCTTACCTTAGAACTGCAAACTGCTACGTTAGCAGGGAGCTGGGAAAACTGCTTCAGTTCAAACACATCGCGCGTTGCCCATCGGCTCATGTGGTTTTCAGCTCTGCTGGATCCGATCACATTCTGATTGGAGTGGATATATGCCACTTCCTGAACACCATCTAGGAGGCAACAATGTTTATTATGTAATTCATCACCATGAAGCAAATGCGGTTCTAATTAACAACAGCCCACTAAGAACAGGAAATACCTACTTTATTGTTTCCTCTATTTTTTGAGACAGTCTTGCTATGTAGCCCAGGCTAATCTCAAACCTTCTTTTGCTTTAGCCTCCTAGCTATGCATGAATGCATGCATGCCCATCCCACTTTCCTTCTCTATTTCCAGACAGTGCCTTACTTTGTCTCCCTGGCTGACCTGGGGCTCACTATACAGTGCAGACGGTCTTGAATTCACAGAAATCCATCTGCTCTGGAATCCCCAGTAAAGAGTGTGGCATTAAAGTTGTCCACCATGACACATGGGTATACTTCATTTATTTAAAATTATTACCTTTTTTGTTTTCTTGAGACTAAGGCTAATAATTCTGTAGCCCAGGATAGCCTATAATTCATGCTGATTCTATCTCAGTCTCCTGAGTGTTGTTAAAATTACAGGTATAAACCACTATGCCTAACTTCTTATTTTTAAACTTTAAAAAAATTTATGTTACTATCACAATGTTTTCAAAAGTAAATGGAAAAGAAGTTCAAATATATTGGTCCAGGCTAACTTGGAAATGACTTTCTAGTTTAATCAATGTGAAACCGGCTGAGATAAGTAACAATTTTAAATTTAAATCTGAAATAGAGATTTGTCTGTGCAAATCATGGTTAATGGTCCTCCATAGATATTTTTCTTCTTTGTTAATTTCAAAATGTTTGCGCATTCAAGGAAGTGGCCTAGGTTTATCTGCTCCTTAAAAAAAGCACTTGATGGCACTGATGGAAGGAGCATGGGGTTTATGACCAGGGAACTGTGTTTGACTGGTGGGACTTGTTTCATTGTTTGTATTTTGTCCTTTTTATACACACGCCCAAAGAATGTCAAGATGAGCTCTCTTTAGAAAATGAAAAAAAAAAATAATCTCATAGCTTTTTCTCTAAAAGAGATTTTAAAAGTAGCTGTATTTTTTACTGCTTTGCTTCTAGGCTCTAATAATTTATTTTGAAATTGTGGTGATAAAAGAGGAGGCTAGAACTGAGGCTTGTAAAATATCCTTCAAACAGCCCTGGCAATGACCTCAACACACTGCTGTCTTAGCCCTGAACTCCCCAGCAATCACCAAGCACAAAACACAAGATACTGCTACATCATGTAATTAAAAGTTATCAGGAAAACACCTACATGATACATAAAACACCACTACTTCCAACTGCTGACGCCTGTAGCTAAAAGGCTCAATGATTATTTTTAAAAGCACTGTAACAATTCTTTAAGCCTCTGATTTCACTCTAGTAAATAAACAAGTTGATAATCCTGTACTGAGTTAAAACTGGTACCAAAATATACATATATATCATAGGAAAAATTGAAATGAGTCTTAACCATAATAGAAAGCCTAATATGTCAATAAATAACATTTAACAATTAGGTGCCTGTAGCACCTCTATTTCATATTTATCCACATGATTTATGGGAAGTAAGTAAGACACTTGTAAAGCAATGCTAAAATGATCACTAAGCAGTCTGTTCAGAGGTTGTTCATTCCCTCAGAATCCTCAAGTGAACTCAAATAGCAACTAGACACCTATGGACCCACATGAAAACAAAATAGATGACAAGACACCCCCATGAGTCCTAAATTACAATCAAGTGGAGGCAATCTGCCAATAGAAACTGTAAAACAGCAGTTTTCAACTTGTGGATTGACAACCCTTAGGAGGTGTCAAATGACTCTTTCACAGGGGTCAACTAAGACCACTGGAAAATAGATACTTATAATTCCTAACAGTAGTAAACTTACAGTTATGAAGTAACAATGAAAAGAATTTATGGTTGTGGGGTCACCAAAGCATTAGGAACTGTATTAAAGAGCTACAGCGCTAGGAAGGTTAAGAACCCTGCTATATAGTATCAAGCATCTGTGTTAGGAAGAGAAAAGCAACAGGGTGTGGCATATGACAGACCTAAGAACAGGAGCAACATTTTGAGAGAATTAGAAGGCACAAAGGGTCACCCAGAGGTAAGAAGCTTCTGGGAAGGCTTCTGCTCACCAGAGTTGATGGGGACCATAAGAAGGCCTTAGGAGGCACTTAGCAAGCTTACTACATAAATTCTCACACTGGCCTACTAACCAGTGCTCCTGCCCAAACAGAGCCCAGCAAAGAGAGGCAACGTGGTGGGGGCAGGGGGTAGGGGGTGGGGGACAGGGGACAGGAGGCAGGGACAGGAGCAGGGGAGTAATCAGAGTGGGTAGAATAGTAGGAGTCAACAATAAGCAGGGAAAAAAAAAGGACCAAGCAGCAGAGACACCCTTGGCAGAAATGAAGGGCTCAAAACAGATGAAAACCACAGCCGATGTTAAACAAGGTTAGAACATGAAAGAAGACACAGATTAACAATAATAAATCATAATTAGAATAACTTAGAAATGAGTGATGGAATGTCTCAAAAATACTTAGACATTAAGACGTTCTTTGCAAATGAAGACTAATCTAGAAGAAACACGAAGAAATAAGAAAATGACAAAAAAAAAAACCCAGACAAATGAAAAAAATTAAAATAATTTTAGAGTGATAGATTCTCAAGACAGGCAACAAAGATGGAACATCTGAACAACTGAGAGATGTGAACAAGTAACTAACAACAGCACAATGTTCCTGAGAGACTGAGAGGAAACTATACTTGCACATGAGAATATGGAATCAGAATACAGACAAACACAATTTGGTGAAACCACTGGATAGCAAAGTAATCTGGAAAGGAAGTAATCTTCCTGTGTATTGGAAGGAATGAAAATAAAGCTGTGTACTGAAAATATGCAACAAAGTGTGAGTCAAGGATTTATACTTAGGACACAAACTGTTATCTCAAGAGTTGCAGAGGAAAAAAAAAACCTTCAGTAAACACTATCTTAAAGAATTTCCCTAGAAAAACACAGTCCAGATGATTCACATGTTTTAGAGACATTGACTCAAGGAAAGAGGAACTGTAACATTTCTAGTTACCTATACACCAGGAGGGAGTGAATCCAAAGCACCAAAGCAAAGAATGTTATAGACATGTCAATGTTCCTCTGACAGGTTAGACATAATGTATCCACTGTAAAAATGAAAGGAAATGGAGATGGTATGTTTAAAAAAAACCTTAAGGGAATGTTTCTAGGGATGCTACTGTAGTAATAAACACTGGGGCAAGTGCTTTCCTACTGGATACACCTCCAGCCTTTACTGTGATACCATGCCAACTCATCCTTTAACTATTATGTATATAGAACAAAACAAATAAGCAGTTATGGAATGTTCTAAGTAAATCAATCTCTGTATATGATCAGAAGATCAAGATGAAATAGTATTTAAATATAATAGATGAGAAAAATAACTTTGTAATTAACTACCAATATAAATATGAAAATATAAATTATAATTAATAATAAATATAATAAATATAATTAATTGAGGTATATTCATCATCACATACAACTACATATAAATATATGTAATACATATTCATATATGTATAAGTGTATATTATAAATATACATATTAAGATATATAAATTACAAATATATTATATATATATATATATAATATATATAAACACACACACACACACAAATATAAAGGCATTTATATAAAAAATATGACCACTGAAAAGTTTCACAAATACCGCTCACTCAGAGGTAATACAGATATCAAGCATGTCCGACTGCTGAGAATGGTGAGCAAATGCTGATTGGAGAAACTGTAAATAAATTCCATGGTATTGAGAGGATAGAGGAGGATTCTGACTGCGGACTACATAAAATGAACTAAGTGGACAAGACTAAGCTACACTATCACAGATATATACATCCATGTAACTAAACCTTGGCAATATATGTAAGGAACGACTATACAAGTCAGTAGTAATTGTAGAGAAATGTTTTCAGAATGTTTAGTTACCTAATATTTTATCCATTGAGTCGCATATTTGCTCTTGATTCATAACTCTTTCATTTAAAAAGCTTGCTGGTTTTCTTGGTATAAAAGTGTTATTTTTCTCATCCGGGCCAGGGAGCTTGGGGACCGAGCTGGTTTTATCTTTTACAGTTTCTGCTCTGTGACTGAGTTTAGTGAAACTCAAGTGGCTGCCAGATAAATTGTCATCAGAAGATGAAAACTCCTCAAATAACCTGAGAGCTACAGTCTCACACCTGCTGCGCACACTTGATTTGCTTCCTTTGTACCGTTACGAGAAGAATCAAGTTTCCTTTGTTTTCTTTTTTTCTCTTAAATTTCAAGAAGCAGTGGCTCTTTGCCTTCTTATTCTTGACTTGGGGAACATGTCAATGTCATCAGACTCATCGCTAATATCATCTGTACCTTTCCTTTTCCTAACAGATTTCTGAGGTCATGTTCTCAAGACACAAGAGATTTGAAACTGGTCCACTTCCTCTGCCACTGTTCGGTCTGCCATCACCACGATTTACTTTCATAAGGTTTTCTGTTTCAGAACTTCAGATTCATCTAAGCGTAATGTTCTTAGAGATTCTCTGAGTGGGATACTGTGTGTGGAAAGATGACATCGCTGTCTTCTGACTCTGTGTCACTCTGTCCCATGCAATGATGTCCAGCTGTACTGTGACCCTTTCTTTCATCAACAGATTTAGAAGAAACATTCTGTTCTAAAGTCTTCTTGCTTTTAAATCAGAAACACATTTTTCATCTGGAGTTTGGATGTTATCTGATTTCTGATGTTTTGAAGTACAAACAGAGTCCCAAGTCTTCTGACAAGCAGCCTGTCTGGCTTCTGCTGAAAGGCACATGGGCTGCTCATCAGAACTTTCGTCACTGGAGATAGAGTTTCCATCACCATCCTGGACTGACTTACACTTTACCTCAAACAATTTCGAGAATCCACACTGTTGCAAAGTGAGCTGTGCTGAGGAGCCTGGAGTTCTACTGGAGTCAGAGACTTTGTGTTTAGCAGTCTTTCCCAAAGAATGGCCCACTGACTCCTCATCACTGATGTCACTGTAGAGCTCACAAACATCTGTGGGTTCTTGACAGTCAGGGTCTCTAGGCTACATGAAAAGCAGACAGAAAAATTAGAACATGAGGGAAGAGTTGTATGCAGTGGCGCATGTTTGCGCAGTAAGAAAAGCAAAGGACTTAAAAAACTGACAGGAGAATCAGGGGTTCTCAAGATCATCCTCTGCTTTACCTGGAATTAAAGTCCAGTCATGACTATATGAGACCCTGTCTCAAGAAGAAAATTTGCAACAAAATTATATCCAATTCCCTTTCATAAGTAACCCCATGTTAAGGATAAACCTTCAGTTCCCTAAAACAAGCTTAATTTGTTGAGATTTTGGGAAAGTTATCTGATACTTCTGCAATATTTGACATTTGTGTTTATCTAAATTAAAAAAAAAAAAAAAATTCAACCTGGGCCAGCAAGATGGATCAGAAGGAGAGGCACCATCACCAAGCCTAACAAACTGAGCCTGATCCCCAGGAACCAAACTTGGTATGCCCACAAAAAAAGGTTCAATAAAAATTGTTACTTAAGTTCAATGTATCAGCTACAGCTATTCGCGCTCAATCTTAAACATTTACAAAAAAAAAAAAAAAAAAAAAAAAAACAACAAAAAAAAAAAAAAAACCCCAACCAAAAACCCAAAGGACAAACAAACAAATAAAACCCCTGCAAGACATGAAAGCAGCATAAAAATCTCTGCATGTTTATCCGTATCTTACACCTAAAAAGGACTCTCTAACAGCTCCAGGTTGCCATTGACACTGTGAACGAGCCAATACCATACCAGTCACGACTCAAAAATAACTACTTGCTACTGATAAATACAGAATGGTTTGATGATCCTATACACTAAATGGTCATTTCACATATTAACTTGTCTCATACGCAAACACATAAATATAATAATTCAAAATGAATAATATAATAGAAATTAACAAATGGGAACAACAACAACAGACCATACATAATAATAATAATGCTGGTGTGTTAAATGTTACTACCATGGGTGTTTAATTTGGGATATGACTGCTTCCTGAATTTGTTTTTTATGAAATTGGTCACTTAAATAAGTAATTAATCACTATGTGTCCCTAGTTTTTAGAAGTTATCACTTTTTTAATTACTGAAAAATGAAAGGAAAAGAGTTCCAAGAAAGACATGCCCACATTCCAATTTTCTGGTTACTCACTGTTTCTAGTTTGCCAGTGCTGAAGGATCCCGCCTTTCTTCAACCACTCGATTGTTAGGCTGTCATGATGCACGCGTCTACGCAAACGTTCGGCCCTTCAGCTCCTTCTGTCTCAATGTTCCACAAGGAATAATATAAATACATAGGGGATCTTAAATACAAAATCAACCAACCAATAAACAAAAAAAACCCACAAAGGCAGGCTCTAAATGTAAGAGGAATTTTGCAATTTCTTAACAATACTTTCTTCCATTCACGTCCGAGTAAGACTAACCCTTCATATTAATTGTCACCACCAGAATACACAACTAGTGCCTGTGCTTCAATTTTCACTAAAAGCACTGTTTGGGAGGGTCACAAAAGGGTCAAACATTTGTCCCAGGGAATTCTGCCCGTTCATTCACTGGTCTTACCTAATTTTTAAGAGTACAAACAAATCCACTTTGCCATGCAAGCATCAGAATGCTGAGTATCACAAACCGCAATGTCCCCACGCTTGTGTCACGAGTGCATTTGCTAGCTACATATTTTATAAATCTAACTTACAGGAACATGGGCAATTTCAAAAACTACTTGAAGACAGTCATTAAGTAGAACACTTGACAACTGCAGAGCAGGACACAGACAATACAGGCCTTCTTTTCGACACCACCACATGTGCTCATCCTTAATGATACCCAGAGAAATGATTATATGTAAACACACTGACCAGCACATGTTCCATTATGTGAATGGTCCTCCACCTTCGCCATGCTCATCATGAATGACGACCTGGAACATGTAACCCTCACATAGCACATGCCCCGTGCTTTGCGATGTCCACCGCCTCTCATCCAGACTGGCATTGCTCTAAAGGAACAGGACGTAACAAAAAATTATTTCTTCGAACTCTTTTATTCTTACCATTGCATCAATTAAAAGAAAGGCGTTATACAATTAAGCAATTCTTATGGACTAACAAATTCTCGCAGAAGCCAACAGGATAGATCAAGTGCACTGGATGACGGCTCTCTTGCGACCAAGATTTGAACTGGCGCATCGTGAAAGCACTACGTAAGGTAAGGAGAAACGAGGAAAGGAGGAGTGACGTAACCATTGCATAGCGGGTACTTATTGCGACGGAATTACTTACCAGCAACTAATAACAACTGGAAAACAGGTCCAAACAATTCCCGTGTTCTAGTAAATAATGAACACTAAAAAGGGAAAAAAATTTTTTAAGCCATTTAATTGCCACATTATAGAATTGAACAATCTCCATCTAGTACCTGAGCATAGAACATAGTCGAGAGTTTGAAAAATTGAGCGAATTTTTAAATTGGGCACAGAAAATACAACGCAACACTGAAGACAATGACCAAGGATAGAACCCATCTCACGGGAGAAATAGTCCTATCAAATCAAAAACCAATTCGATACCGTTTAGTTTATAACGGAACAGCAAATCTCGTTTAAAATAGTATCAAAATACCACAGCAGTAAACAGCCTAAAAAATCCATCTCCCAACTCTGGACTGCTTCTAAAATGGCCAAACAGAGGCCGCCAAACTATCCTATTCACTATGCACATAAGGCGACTTAGTGAGATCCAATCAAATGTTCATTAGTGGACATTTATCTTTATTTCTCTTTACAAAGTCGCAAAGCCATGAGTAAGTTTCTGTCTTCACGGCATTGTGGTACAAGTTCAACTCTTCCTCCAAGTGTTGCCTCTCTATTAAATAAGCTATACATTTGCACAAACTATTGTCAATTTATAAGGATACCAGGAATAACCAGCACATTTCATCTGAAAATACGAAACCACAACCCAATTGTATTCCATAAAATGAGACCTATACTTAGTTTCATCCCACGAACTGTCAACACATACTAAAGAGTGAAACATAACAAATGATAAGAACAGGCAATTGTCCCCCCGAGACAACCTCACATTCACATTCCTCCAGGAGTATTTCTCCTTCGAACGACCAAACAACGCGAACCCTTGTGCCGCGATAGTTCTTAGACTCAGCGTGGAGTTGGGTGGATACACGCAAAAAGAACATCGAGCCCCGAGCCATTAGTCTGAATCCTTGGTACTGCATTGCACTTGGAGTAACTGACTCGGCTCTTCGGCCATTTTCACTTCCAACGCACCACACAGTGAAGTTGCAATAACAGAAAAATACAAGATAGTTTTTTGATTTTTGAAGTCGTTTCAGAAGCTCCCAACAGTAAAGTCACGAAATTTCCTGGACGCCCTGCATACACCACAACGTAGCCAGGGGCAGGCTGAACAAGCCTTAGGTAGGAATCTTTGCTTTACAAATTCCCTCCTGGCAGATGTTTGTCGCATTAAGGTGGAGAGAATAATAATAAATCTGACTACGACACTCGGAGCATTATCCATCTAACATTTCCTATTTTATCACTGATCAAGAAATCCATTAATTATAAATTGTAAGTAATGAAAGCGTACAACTGTAATACAACTTTTCTGGTTTCTTAAAATATTACACATAAAAACTATATTTGTGCTCGAATGAACACTTTATGCGCTCACTTAGCCTTGGTAGTACAACATCCTAAAGCTAAGTAAACGATCAACAGCTGATGTCCAGAAAGCTAACTGCACAGATTTAAAAGCATCATCTGCTCGATGGAAGTGGCCCTAGACTCCGTCGCGAAGCTTTTTTTGCAGAGTAGACACAAACAAATTAGCGCATACTAAAGGATGAGATACATCGAGTAGCATCACCACCATTGGAATCAGTGGATTGCACTCCAGGCTACTTTTTGCTGACGTATCAATAACATAAATGTACAAACATTGTAAAAATGTAAACATGATCCGTATGTGTGAGAAAACCCTGTGATATAATGAGTTTCAAAATGGCTAGAAAAAGAATGAAAGTAATAGCTTCATGGAAGGAGAAACAAACATGGAAAAAGTTACCAAACAGAAAATTTGGGCAATTTTCTGAGCTGTTTTTCTGTAAATTTTTCTACAGAAAATGGTATGCACGTGTGTACATATGGATCCAGGAATAGGAGACAATTTCCAAATGCCAAATTTGATTGCATAATGGTGCTCCAAATGAAGGAGCAACAGGTGCTGGATAAATGTTATTTTAAACCAACGAGATTATCTGAAGTCTGTGCATGTGAAAGCACTTAGCCACACAAAAGCCGAGTCCATTTAATTAAAACCAAAATCTAAGTACTTTTTTACCTAAAAGCTAGTTAGCACTCTGGTCCTAAAGAGAGTGACGTTCTGTACATAACCAGCTAAAAACGTGAGCTAATCTTCTTGCTTACATTCATTGTTTCTATTTGTTGCTTTTCTTTGACGCAGCACTGTTGACAGCACTGTGCTCAGCTGAGAAGAGTACATGCAAGGTATCTATCAAGTATATCACTTGGTACTAATAATCCCAAAGTCATTTCTTGTATTAGTGGGTGACAAAAGCAATGAGAATGAGAAAGTTTGTGTCTGATTAACTGATGTGTCTGCCCCTGACAAAGTCTCTCGGTTTTCTTTCTTTTCTGTCTTTAGACTCCCTAAACAATATCTGGACACTATAAGAAACTTTCCTGTGTTCTATACATACATTAGAACATCATAATCCCTTATAATTTTATTCTTTTCTTTCTCTCCAAAGAATGTGAGACTCAATATATGTATGTTTATAAGCATTCTTGTTATCCCCCAAAAAAATTTCTAGGGCCTATCTTCAAACCATGTGTTATACTTTTCCTTATATGATGCACTCTAACCTTATCTTTGTATAGATCTTATAAAAAGTTCTAACACTAAATTCACACTGTCTCCAAAAGTTTGTTATAATTATTACACAGTAAATAAAAGTCCAATAAGGTAAGGTAAAATGCATGTAATACTAGGTTGAAAAAACACTTACGTGATTACGGAAATAGTAATGAGGACTAGTCCTAAGACAGACGCAAAACAAGAGACCTAAGGAACAGCCTCTTGTTTTTCATGAGTGGTTAATCTAGAATAGAAATCTCTAAGTAGTTGTGTCATATCAAAGACCATAAACACATTGTTTTCCTTCAGACTTTCTAAAGATTTGACAGAAAGTACACACACACAGAGTGTATTTGTCGGGAGCCAAGCCAGGAGGCTACCTGCTGTTCTGGGGAGAGCTCAGGAAATTGCCTGCTGTTCTGGAAGGCGTAGTCAGTACAAGTTAAAAAGACGTTCTCGGGTCTCAGGTCCCAGGATCTTAAAGAACGTCTGGCATTTCCTGGGAGCTGGTTATGACAGTAAGATGGTCTAGGGCAATAACTGCCTCTTTTGGGAGAACCTGCCTTCAGCTAAGAAAGAATTTCTGTTCTAAAGAACCGTTGTCCTGGGTACAAATCGCAGAATGTTCTGCCCGGATTGAGAGTTGATAGAATCCCCGCCCGGGTTCTTTGTTCCCCTTCCTCCTGAATATATCTGTAAGCTGCTCCACATTAAAGTGAGCTTGCAGACTCACTTTTTTCTCTGCTCTCTCTTCTCTCGTCTCTCTCTCTCTCTCTCTCCTCTCTCTCTCTCTCTCTCTCTCTCTCTCTCTCTCTCTTCTCCTTCTCTCTCCTCTCTTCTAGTCGTCTCTCTTCTCCTCCAATTCTGGCCCGTGCCCTTTCGGGAGTTTCCTACAACAACAAAGAAACTGGCCATCGCGGTGGGTGCAGGTATTAACATCAAAGGAAAGAGCATCAATGGCAGGGAGTGGGTAAGGAGGTAAATATAGGGAGGTAAAGGAAGAAAACATTAGACTTGGTGTATTAAGGTAAAACATTTGCTTGGGTAGGTAACAACGAGTTAATCTCTCTGAGTCAAAGGCCCAGCGGTGAACATGTGTAGTTCCAGGACTGTACAGTATTCAGAGAATTGTTCGAAAAAAAGCATAAGAGAAATTCGTTTTAGATAAAATAACGTAATACTTCTATATTTGCATATATTATCATAAATTTGTAATGATAATAAAATTATTACAATTTAGTTTTGGCACTTTTAGTAATGTTCTATAAATGTTCAAAAATAAAATAAGATAAAGTAAGAGACATGAAAAAGACTAGATGTATATTAGCTTGTGAATGTTCATGGGTGAATTTTAAAGAAGGGGTGAATTAGTTGATTAGTTTTTTGTTATTTTGTTATAAATATGTTTAAAGGAACTAAGGACTTGAACAGAAGTTGTCTGTACTGTGTGCCTATTACTTCTTATATAACCCATTTGGTATATATATTTTTTGTTGCAGCTAAAGGCTGTGTATTAGTCAGGGTTCTCTAGAGTCATAGAACTTATGCAATATCTTATATATTAGGGTAATTTTATATATAAATGCAGTCAACTAATCGCAGAAACTCAGAACTCCAGAAGACTCAATTTACTTCCTTTAAATTATAAAAAAAAAAAAAAATATATTTGGGTTTAGATTTGGTCGTGGTAGATGGAGACTTACATGTAACTTCAGTGTTCCTTAGATTCGATTCACCAGCAACCACATGATGGCTCACAACCATCTGTAATGGGATCCAATGCCTCTTCTGGTGTGTCTGAAGATAGCTACAGTGTACTCATATACATAAAATAAGTAAATCTTAAAACCTAGAAAAAAAGAGATAGCTAAGTAGAATATATTGCTCTATCTATCTATAGTCTACCTTTCTCTCAATCCTTAACTTTTAAATTCACATTTCTGTAGTCATGAGTTTTACTTTGCACTCTGGTTTTATTGTTAAGACAGTCTGAATTCTAATGAAGACAGCGGAAATTTCAGAGGGATTTCCCCCTTCTTCATCCTTCAAAGCAACATTACATTTTATCACTGTTATATGCAACATGTACTTTTAGCTCCTACCATAAAACAATAAACATTAAGCTTTTAGATGAATACACCAATGAATACATATTTAAAAGCCTTTGATGAAAATGGTCACATATAAACCAAAAAAAATTATATATATATATGTGTGTGTGTGTGTGTGTGTGTGTGGTGTGTGTGTACATACATACATACATACATACGGCTTTATTTCCATGCAACAGCAATGGAAATAGGAAAAATCCACAGGTTTATTACTTTAACATTATGAAAATCCTTCATAGAAGCCAATATAAAAGCCTAGAATTTTGTGTATGTATCTTTTAGATAAAAAAATAAAACAGTACAAACAAAAAAACTGAAAGAAACTGAATTATACACTTTTCTTCTTTCATAGAAGAAGTAGTAATTTGGGGTTATGATTTAATATATACAACCCTTAAGGTTGTTTTGAATTTGGGGACATAAAAAAAAGAAACTATTAGTCAACTCAGTATTATTGGGCATTTTAATTTAGATTTGTCATTTAATTTGTCTTAGTTACTTTTCTTTGCTATGATAAAATGCCAGAATGAAGGCAATGTATGAAAGAAAAAAGGTTTATTTGGGCCTTAGAGTTTCAGAGGGTTAGAGTCCATGACCATCACTGTAGGAGGCTGCTAGCAGGGAGGCAGGCAAGTGCTAAGGTAGGCAGAAGCTAAGAACTCACATCTTGATCCATAATTGAAAGGCAAAGAAAGAACTCTGTGGATGGTTAGAGTCATTTGAAACCTCAGAACCTGACCACAGTGACACACCTCCTTTAACAAGGCTAATCACATCTCCTAATCCTTCCAAACAGTTCCAGCGACTGGGGACCATTCTCATTCAAACCATCACAATCCTAAAGATCTTCTATGATTACAACTATTACGTTATATGGCTTTTCAATACTTAGCTGTGTGTCTCTTAACAGATTTAACAGCTATTTTGAGGGTGCAAAGAGGACCCTATTGATAAACTTTCGTGAGAAGCCAGATAAAAACTAACTTTTCTTACCTTAGAACTGCAAACTGCTACGTTAGCAGGGAGCTGGGAAAACTGCTTCAGTTCAAACACATCGCGCGTTGCCCATCGGCTCATGTGGTTTTCAGCTCTGCTGGATCCGATCACATTCTGATTGGAGTGGATATATGCCACTTCCTGAACACCATCTAGGAGGCAACAATGTTTATTATGTAATTCATCACCATGAAGCAATGCGGTTCTAATTAACAACAGCCCACTAAGAACAGGAAATACCTACTTTATTGTTTCCTCTATTTTTTGAGACAGTCTTGCTATGTAGCCCAGGCTAATCTCAAACCTTCTTTGCTTTAGCCTCCTAGCTATGCATGAATGCATGCATGCCCATCCCACTTTCCTTCTCTATTTCCAGACAGTGCCTTACTTTGTCTCCCTGGCTGACCTGGGGCTCACTATACAGTGCAGGACGGTCTTGAATTCACAGAAATCCATCTGCTCTGGAATCCCCAGTAAAGAGTGTGGCATTAAAGTTGTCCACCATGACATATGGGTATACTTCATTTATTTTAAAATTATTACCTTTTTTGTTTTCTTGAGACTAAGGCTAATAATTCTGTAGCCCAGGATAGCCTATAATTCATGCTGATTCTATCTCAGTCTCCTGAGTGTTTGTTAAAATTACAGGTATAAACCCCCTATGCCTAACTTTTATTTTTTAAACTTTAAAAAAATTTATGTTACTATCACAATGTTTTCAAAAGTAAATGGAAAAGAAGTTCAAATATATTGGTCCAGGCTAACTTGGAAATGACTTCTAGTTATAATGTGAAACCGGCTGAGATTAAGTAACAATTTTTAAATTTAAATCTGAAATAGAGATTTGTCTGTGCAAATCATGGTTAATGGTCCTCCATAGATATTTTTCTTCTTTGTTAATTTCAAAATGTTTGCGCATTCAAGGAAGTGGCCTAGGTTTATCTGCTCCTTAAAAAAAGCACTTGATGGCACTGATGGAAGGAGCATGGGGTTTATGACCAGGGAACTGTGTTTGACTGGTGGGACTGTTTTCATTGTTTGTATTTTGTCCTTTTTATACACAGCCCAAAGAATGTCAAGATGAGCTCTCTTTAGAAAATGAAAAAAAAAAATTAACTCATAGCTTTTTCTCTAAAAGAGATTTTAAAAGTAGCTGTATTTTTTACTGCTTTGCTTCTAGGCTCTAATAATTTATTTTGAAATTGTGGTCATAAAAGAGGAGGCTAGAACTGAGGCTTGTAAAATATCCTTCAAACAGCCCTGGCAATGACCTCAACACACTGCTGTCTTAGCCCTGAACTCCCCAGCAATCACCAAGCACAAAACACAAGATACTGCTACATCATGTAATTAAAAGTTATCAGGAAAACACCTACATGCTACATAAAAACCACTACTTCCAACTGCTGACGCCTGTAGCTAAAAGGCTCAAATGATTATTTTTAAAAGCACTGTAACAATTCTTTAAGCCTCTGATTTCACTCTAGTAAATAAACAAGTTGATAATCCTGTACTGAGTTAAAACTGGTACCAAGATATACATATATATCATAGGAAAAATTGAAATGAGTCTTAACCATAATAGAAAGCCTAATATGTCAATAAATAACATTTAACAATTAAGGTACCTGTAGCACCTTATTTCATATTTATCCACATGATTTATGGGAAGTAAGTAAGACACTTGTGAAGCAATGCTAAAATGATCACTAAGCAGTCTGTTCAGAGGTTGTTCATTCCCTCAGAATCCTCAAGTGAACTCAAATAGCAACTAAACACCTATAGACCACATGAAAACAAAAGTAGATGACAAGACACCCCATGAGCCCTAAATTACAATCAAGTGGAGGCAATCTGCCAATAGAAACTGTAAAACAGCAGTTTTTCAACTTGTGGATGACAACCCTTAGGAGGTGTCAAATGACTCTTTCACAGGGGTCAACTAAGACCACTGGAAAATAGATACTTATAATTCCTAACAGTAGTAAACTTACAGTTATGAAGTAGACAATGAAAAGAATTTTATGGTTGGGGGTCACCACAGCATTAGGAACTGTATTAAAGAGCTACAGCCTAGGAAGGTTAAGAACCCTGCTATATAGTATCAAGCATCTGTGTTAAGGAAGAGAAAAGCAACAGGGTGTGGCATATGACAGACCTAAGAACAGGAGCAACATTTTGAGACAATTAGAAGGCACAAAGGGTCACCCAGAGGTAAGAAGCTTCTGGGAAGGCTTCTGCTCACCAGAGTTGAGGGGACCATAAGAAGGCCTTAGGAGGCACTTAGCAAGCTTACTACATAAATTCTCACACTGGCCTACTAACCAGTGCTCCTGCCCAAACAGAGCCCAGCAAAGAGAGCAACGTGGTGGGGGGCAGGGGGTGGGGGTGGGGAACAGGGGACAGGAGGCAGGGAGAGCAGGACAGGGAGGGCAGGAGGCAGGAGTAATCAGAGTGGGTAGAATAGTAGGATCAACAATAAGCAGGGAAAAAAAAAGGATCAAGCAGCAGAGACACCCTTGGCAGAAATGAAGGGTTCAAAAACAGATGAAAACCACAGCCGATGTTAAACAAGGTTAGAACATGAAAGAAGACACAGATTAACAATAATAAATCATAATTAGAATAACTTAGAAATGAGTGATGGAATGTCTCAAAAATACTTAGACATTAAGAAGCGTTCTTTGCAAATGAAGACTAATCTAGAAGAAACACGAAGAAATAAGATAATGACAAAAAAAAAAAAAAACCCAGACAAATGAAAAAATTAAAATAATTTTAGAGTGATAGGTTCTCAAGACAGGCAACAAAGATGGAACATCTGAACAACTGAGAGATGTGAACAAGTAACTAACAACAGTACAAATGTTCCTGAGAGACTGAGAGGAAACTATACTTGCACATGAGAATAGGAATCAGAATACAGACAAACACAATCTGGTGAAACCACTGGACAGCAAAGTAATCTGGAAAGGAAGTAATCTTCCTGTGTATTGGAAGGAATGAAAATAAAGCAGTGTAATGAAAATATGCAACAAAGTGTGAGTTAAGGATTTATACTTAGGACACAAACTGTTATCTCAAGAGCTTGCAGAGAAAAAAAAAACCTTCAGTAACACTATCTTAAAGAATTTACTAGAAAACACAGTCCAGATGATTCACATGTTTTAGAGACATTGACTCAAGGAAAGAGGAACTGTAACATTTCTAGTTACCTATACACCAGGAGGGAGTGAATCCAAAGCACCAAAGCAAAGAATGTATAGACATGTCAATGTCTCTGACAGGTTAGACATAATGTATCCACTGTAAAAATGAAAGGAAATGGAGATGGTATGTTTAAAAAAAACCTTAAGGAATGTTTCTAGGATGCTACTGTAGTAATAACACTGAGCAAGTGCTTTCCTACTGGATACACCTCCAGCCTTTACTGTGATACCATGCCAACTCATCCTTTAACTATTATGTAGTATAGAACAAAACAAATAAGCAGTTATGGAATGTTCTAAGTAAATCAATCTCTGTATATGATCAGAATGATCAAGATGAAATAGTATTTAAATATAATAGATGAGAAAAATAACTTTGTAATTAACTACCAATATAAATATGAAAATATAAATATAATTAATAATAATTATAATAAATATAATTAATGAGGTATATTCATCATCACATACAACTACATATAAATATATGTATACATATTCATATATGTATAAGTGTATATATAATATACATATTAAGATATATATAAATTTAAATATATATATATATATACAAAACACACACACACACACATATATAAAGGCATTTATATAAAAAATATGACCACTGAAAAGTTTCACAAATACCGCTCACTCAGAGGTAATACAGATATCAAGCATGTCTGACTGCTGAGAATGGTGAGCAAAATGCTGATTGAGAGAAACTGTAAATAAATTCCATGGTATTGAGAGGATAGAGGAGGATTCTGACTGCGGACTACATAAAATGAACTAAGTGGACAAGACTAAGCTACACTATCACAGAATATACATCCATGTAACTAAACCTTGGCAATATATGTAAGGAACGACTATACAAGTCAGTAGTAATTGTAGAGAAATGTTTTCAGAATGTTTAGTTACCTAATATTTTATCCATTGAGTCGCATATTTGCTCTTGATTCATAACTCTTTCATTTAAAAAGCTTGCTGGTTTTCTTGGTATAAAAGTGTTATTTTTCTCATCCGGGCCAGGGAGCTTGGGGACCGAGCTGGTTTTATCTTTTACAGTTTCTGCTCTGTGACTGAGTTTAGTGAAACTCAAGTGGCTGCCAGATAAATTGTCATCAGAAGATGAAAACTCCTCAATAACCTGAGAGCTACAGTCTCCACCTGCTGCGCACACTTGATTTGCTTCCTTTGCCGTTACGGAAGAATCAAGTTTCCTTTTGTTTTCCTTTTTTCTCTTAAATTTCAAGGAAGCAGTGGCTCTTTGCCTTCTTATTCTTGACTTGGGGAACATGTCAATGTCATCAGACTCATCGCTAATATCATCTGTACCTTTCCTTTTCCTAACAGATTCTGAGGTCATGTTCTCAAGACACAAGAGATTTGAAACTGGTCCACTTCCTCTGCCACTGTTCGGTCTGCCATCACCACGATTTACTTTCATAAGGTTTTCTGTTTCAGAATCTTCAGATTCATCTAAGCGTATATGGTTCTTAGAGATTCTCTGAGTGGGATACTGTGTGGGAAAGATGACATCGCTGTCTTCTGACTCTGTGTCACTCTGTCCCATGCAATGATGTCCAGCTGTACTGTGACCCTTTCTTTCATCAACAGATTTAGAAGAAACATTCTGTTCTAAAGTCTTCTTGCTTTTATCAGAAACACATTTTTCATCTGGAGTTTGGATGTTATCTGATTTCTGATGTTTTGAAGTACAAACAGAGTCCCAAGTCTTCTGACAAGCAGCCTGTCTGGCTTCTGCTGAAAGGCACATGGGCTGCTCATCAGAACTTTCGTCACTGGAGATAGAGTTTCCATCACCATCCTGGACTGACTTACACTTTACCTCAAACAATTTCGAGAATCCACACTGTTGCAAAGTGAGCTGTGCTGAGGAGCCTGGAGTTCTACTGGAGTCAGAGACTTTGTGTTTAGCAGTCTTTCCCAAAGAATGGCCCACTGACTCCTCATCACTGATGTCACTGTAGAGCTCACAAACATCTGTGGGTTCTTGACAGTCAGGGTCTCTAGGCTACATGAAAAGCAGACAGAAAAATTAGAACATGAGGGAAGAGTTGTATGCAGTGGCGCATGTTTGCAGTAAGAAAAGCAAAGGACTTGAAAAACTGACAGGAGAATCAGGGGTTCTCAAGATCATCCTCTGCTTTACCTGGAATTAAAGTCCAGTCATGACTATATGAGACCCTGTCTCAAGAAGAAAATTTGCAACAAAATTATATCCAATTCCCTTTCATAGTAACCCATGTTAAGGATAACCTTCAGTTCCCTAAAACAAGCTTAATTTGTTGAGATTTTGGGAAAGTTATCTGATACTTCTGCCAATATTTGACATTTGTGTTTATCTAAATTAAAAAAAAAAAAAATTCAACCTGGGCCAGCAAGATGGATCAGAAGGAGAGGCACCATCACCAAGCCTAACAAACTGAGCCTGATCCCCAGGAACCAACTTGGTATGCACACAAAATAGGTGAATAAAAATGAGTTTCTTAAGTTCAAGGTCAGTCAGTTCGCGTCAATTTAAATCTCAAAAAAAAAAAAAAAAAAAAAAAAAAAAAAAAACCCACCAAAACCAAGAACAACAAACAAATAACCCAGCAAGAATAGCAGCATAAAAATCTTCTGCATGTTTCCTGTATCTTACACCTAAAATGGTCTCTCTTAACAGCACAGGTCTCATGAACTGGTGAAGAGATACTAAGGTCACAGACTCAAAGAATACAATACTTGCTCTGATTTACAGAATGGTTTTGATGATATACACTAATGGTCATTTCTCTATTTAACTTGTCCTTTAGTAAAATAATGATAATAATTAATAATAATATAATGATATTAACAATAACAACAACAACAATAATAATAATAATAATGCTGGTGTGTTTACTTATACAGGGTGTTTAATTTGGGATTGACTGCTCCTGAATTTGTTTTTTATGAATATTGGTCACTTTAAATAAGTAATTTCATTCACTTTGTGTCCCTGAGTTTTTAGAAGTTTCTCTTTTTTAATACTGAAAAATGAAGGAAAAGAGTCAAGGAAAGATGCCACATTCCATATTTTCTGGTTACTCACTGTTTCTAGTTTCTGTGCTGAAGGTTCCCCTTTCAACCATGTTGTGGCTGTCATGATGCCAGCTTCCACTTGGCCTTCTCTCTGTAATGTCCACAAGGAAGAATATAAATACAGGGAAAAAACAAAACAACCAACCAAATAAACAAAAAAAACCAGCAAAGGCAGGCTAAGTGTAAGAGGATTTGCATTCTTAACAATACTTTCTCATTTGCTGAGTAAGAAACTCATATAATTTCACAGAATACACAACTAGTGCCTGTGTTCAATTTCACTAAAAGCACTGTTGGGAGGCACAAAAGTGTCAAACATTTGCCCAGGAATTCTGCCTTCATCAGCTGCTCTTACCTAATTTAAGAGTACAACATAACACTGTTGCATGCAAGCATCAGAATGCTGAGTATACAAACCGCAATGCCCCAGCTTGTGTCACGAGTGCATTTGCTACTCATATCTACTACAGAACATGGGCAATTCAACTACTTGAAGTCAGTCATTATGTAGAACACTAGACACTGCAGAGCAGGACACAGACAATACAGGCCTTCTTTCGACACACATGTGCTCATCCTTAATGATCACAGAGATGATGTTATATGTAACACTGACAGCACATGTCCATTATGTGAATGTCCTCCACCTTCGCCAGTGCTCATCATGAATGACGACTGGAACATGTAACCCTCACAGCACATGCCCCTGTGTGGATGTCCTCCGCCTCCATCAAGACTGGCATTGCTCAAAGACAGGGAGTAATTTTTCTTGAACTTTATTTACATTGCTTATTAAATGAAGTACAATTAAGAATTTTACTACAAAGTCCCAGAAGCCAAAGGAAATAATCTGGAGCTCTCTTGGCTGATTCCTCGTCTACGTAGTAAGGAGACGGAAAGGGATGATACTCCAGGGCTTTACGATCTCCACACTAATATCAGCTGGAAAACAGGTCAATATTCTCCGTGTTCTAGTAAATTAATGAACTAAAGGAATTTTTAAAGCCATGTAAGTGTCTCATTTTAAGAATAAGAAACATCTGTACTGAGCATGAACATAGTCGAGAGTTTGAAATATTGGTGCGGAATTTTTATTGGGAACAGAAAATAAAAATCTCTGAGAGACATGAGAGTACATCTCAGGGAGTATTTTGTAACTTCTAATCAAAACATATTTTACAGTTTTGTTTATTTAGGAAAAAAAATCTTAGTTTTTTTAGTTCTTAATTTCAACAGCTGTTTTCAGACTAATAAATCCTTCTCAACTCTGTCTGCTTATAAATGGCCATAGAGGCCATACTATCTCATATGTAGATTGGATGCATAATGCATGTATATTATCTATAAGCATCCATGAGTAAGTTTTGGCTTTGAGGTACAATTCATTTCCCATTTCTTTAAATGTAGAAATTCTAAACATGTATTTTAGATAAGGAAAACCAGCAATTTCTCTGAAAAGAAAACACCAATTGTATTTTAGAATTCCTGAATCTTAAAACATTATTGAAGAGGTCACAGAACAACTTCACACCTCCAGGATGTCTCTCGTAAGACACGACCCTTGGGACCTTAGTTTGAAGAGGTTGGGGACACCAAAGAGCTCTCCCCGATGCTCTTTTGATCCTTGGACTGCTTCAAAGTATCGCTTGGCATTTTCACTTCCAACCACCACACAGTGAAGTTGCTATAACAGAAAAATACAAGATAGTTTTGAAGTGTTTGCTCCAACAGTATGTCAGAATTTCCTGGCGCTCCCTGCATACACACAACGTTAGCTGGGGCTGGCTGAATAGCCTTAGGGAGGAGATTTTGTTTTAATTTCCCTGCAGATGTTGCCATTATGGTGAAATAATAATAATCTGGCTACCTCACTGGAGCATGCATCTTACATTTCCTATTTTATCACTGAATCAAGATTCCATTATTATAAATGTTTAGTAATGAAAGCTGACAACTGAATACACTTTTCTTCTTTAAAATTATTACATTAAAAACTTATATTGGCAGAATTATTATATCACTTATGTTACAATCTAAAGTAAGTAAACGATCAACACGCTGATGCCAAGCTAACTGCAGATTTAAAACTTCTTGAGGAAGTGCCGTCCTCAAGAGTTTTAAGAACACAACAATTAGCCATTAAGGATGTATACTATCTTAGCATCACCACATGGATGCACTCGCTACTGCTGACTATCATAACATAATGTAAACATGTAAAATGTAAACATGATCTCTGAGAAACCCTGTGATATATGAGTTCAAATGGCCTAGAAAAAGATGAAAAGTAATAGCTTCAGGAAGGAGAAAGCAAACATGGAAAATGTTACCAAACAGAAAATTTGGGCAATTTTCTGAGCTGTTTTTCTGTAAATTTTTCTACATAAAATGGTATGCACGTGTGTACATATGTGATCCAGGAATAGGAGACAATTTCAAATGCCAAATTTGATTGCATATGGTGCTCCAAATGAAGGAGCACAGGTGCTGGATAAATGTTATTTTAAACCACAGATTATCTGAGTCTGTGCATGTGAGCATAGCACACAAATCCAAGTCCTTTTACCAAAATCTAAGTACTTTTTACCTAAAATGGCTAGTTATGTACTTCTGGGCATAAAGAGTGACTTTCTTGTACATACCAGCAAAAAACGTGAGCTATCTTTCTTGCTTACATTCAGTGTTTCTATTTGTTGCTTTCTCTTTGACGCAGACAACTGTTGACTGCACTGTGCTCAGCTGAGAAGAGTACATGCTAAGGTATCTATCAAGTATATCACTTGGTACTAATCCCAGAAGTCCTTTCTTGTATTAGTGGGTGACACTGCAATGAGAATGAGAAAGTTGTGTCTGATTTTCTGATGTTCTGCCCCTGACTAAGTCTCTCTGGGTTTCTTTCTTTTCTGTCTTTAAGAGCTCCCTAAACAATTTCTGGACCCTTAAGAAACTTTCTGTGTTCTAACATAATTAGAACACATAATCCCTTACTTTTTATTCTTTTCTCCAAAGAATGTGAGACTCAATATATGTATGTTGATATGCATTCTTGTTTCAAATTCTAGGCTATCTTCAAACCATGTGTTATAACCTTTTCCTTATATGATCACTACCTTATCTTTGTATATATCATATAAAGTTCTAAACACTAAATTACACTGTCTCCTAAAAGTTTTGTTATATATTATTATACAGTACATAATAAGCCATTTTAGGTAAAAGTAAAATGCATGTAATAATAGGTTGAAAAAACACTTACGTGATTAAGGAAATAGTAATGAGGACTAGTCTAAGACAGTACGCAAAACAAGAGGTCCTAAGGAACAGCCTCATGTTTTTCATGAGTGGTTAAGCTAGAATAGAAATTCTCTCAAGTAGTTGTGTCATATCAAAGACCATAAACCAAATTGTTTCCTTCAGACTTAAATGATTTAAGAAAGTACACAAACTGCTGTGCAAATCCTATTTTTAGAATGAAGAAGTTAGTATGAGTTTTAAGATTGGATCATTTTTAGTAACTACCACCACATGTGACAGATGTTTGCTCTTAAATAGATGCCAGCCAAATATACAGGAGCAATTCAAATTTAATACTTGTAATTAAACTTGAACCTCAGTCCAGAGCTTCTCAAATGAGCAGTTCTAAATGAATAAATGTTTATTTATAGGTATAAAAGGAACATAAATTAATATCCTACACATTATTAAAGAGCCAATGAGATTTCAGATGAACACACAAGAGCACCAAGCAGCAGCAGCTGAACCTCAAGCTGCACAATCTCATGTACTGGGCATCTCTGTAGTCAGTCAGCTTCCCTATGGTGCATCTCACATCTCTAAGACAGTGCTTCTCAATCATGTCTAGGCACATACAGAAGAGGGTCACATATGAACAACAGCCTCAAGTGAAAAGAGGAGGTTCGTTAGGGCTGTCAGGTGGTTCAGACATTCTTGTTGCCATGAGCACCTGAAACTCACTCACCTGTGGCACACATACATACCACACCTTGGCTCACCATTTAGGGATGTGTGCCTCATTATTTAAATTGCGATCAGTGGACTAAGAACTGGCATTCCTGGGAGCTAGTTAAAAATGCAGTCTTGCGCTGTACCTCAGACCTACTTAATCAGAACCTGTATGTCAACAAAATCCCTAGGTGATTTAAATGTACGTTAAGGTTTAAGAAATATTGCTTTAGGGGCTGAAAAGACGGCTCATTGGTTAAGAGCATGAGCTGCTCCTCCAGGGGATCTCAGATCCATTTCTAGCACTCACGTGGCAGTTCACAACTGTTTGTAACTCCAGGGCCAGGGGATCCAACACCCTTAAACAGACACACATGCAGGCAAGCAAAACACCAATGCACATGAAATTAGAAAAATAAAATAAAATAAAGGAATTATTGCTTTAAGAATATTGCTTTCAGGAGTAAAATCCAATAAACTTAACAATTACTCTATATCATAGAAGCATATTTAAAAGTATATTTGATAATCTTAGTAAATTCCATACTAGGGTAAAATTTAAAACTTCTTTATATATATTTGTTCCTAATTTCTAAAAATAGACAGATGCTAACTTCTTACAGAGATGAGGCATATTCTTACCTGCTTGTAGACCTGTCGTAAGTACATGATCTCCTCCACAGTCCCCAAGGATATTAGCCTAAGCACTTTAACATCTCTACACTGCCCAATCCTATATGCTCTGAAAATTAAAAACAGTAAGTCAACTAAAACAGACTGTAAGGGAGCAGGCGGGACTAACTACAAAAGGTGCAAGGAAACCTGTGGCAACAGGGATACATTCATTATCTTAATTGTGGCGATGGTTTCACCGGTGCACACAATCATCAAAACTTACCAACTGCAAACATTAAGTCAAGTTTACCATACATATGCCAATTATACCTTAATAAAAATGGTCTTAAAAAAGATTTAAAAAGTATTCCCCCAAACATCAAACTAAAAATCAATCTTGTTAAAAATAATTAATTGAAAAAGTCTATGATTAAGAGCTGATACCCATATCCTGGGTCTGAGTGAATCACTCAGCTACCAGGTTGTGTAATCGATCATGACACTAGTTATCATTCTATGCGGATTCTCCACTGTAGTTATCTATGGATCTGTTCCCTATGACTTCTCAAACAGGCTTTATTGGATGCTCTGAATGAAGTCACACCCCTAAACACCTGTAGAAATTCTTGAGGTGAATGGGGCAAGAATCTACTAATATTTGGTATTCTTTCATAGAGAAGACTTTTGAGTCCTGCAAACTTTATTTCTGCAGAAGGGAATAGAGAGGCTATAAAAAAAAAAAATCAGAAAAAGATCCAAGAAAATACTGTGTGTGTGTGTGTGTGTGTGTGTGTGTATAGCCCGTTATTTTGTGTTAGAATGCTTATCCTTTAATCTCGACAGGTGAAACTTGAATGCATGTTATTTTGTACCTATACTTCATCAGGTTCTTGGTTCCTCAAACAGGGACTTGCAAGTGATGGGTCTTCTACTATGCAGAGATAAATATAAAGGGACTACTTTACAATACATAGGTAAATACCTTGATTCCTCTCTGTTCTCCTAGAGAGTGGAAGGAGATGGTTTGGAGGAGAACACACTGAGGGGGAGCAGGATAATAGGCCATAGTGATACACATGAAAAAATACAGAATTAGAAGCTAGGGAGGTAAGTCAGTCAGTAAAGTACTTGCCATGCAAACATGACGACCTGAGTTTGATCCCAGCCCCTACATAAAAACCAGGTGTGGTAGCAAGTGCATGTGATTCTAGCACTGGGTAGGTGGAGACAGGAGGATCCCTGGGGCTGGCTGGGCAGCAAGCCTAGCTGCGTTGGCAAGATCCAGGTCAGTGATAGATCCTATCTCAAGAAACAAGGTGTCACTCCTGAAGAACAAGTACTCACACCATACACGTGTACATAAAAACAAACACACAAATAGAAAGTACAAAATCACACCAAATGTTCCAAGACCAAAGAAAGAGAGAGAGTGACAGAGAAGGAGGGAGGGAGGGAGAGTGGTTTCTGTCTCTCTCTGGATTTTACTTGACTGCATGTAATCACAACCTGAAACTGTCATTGTATGAACCCGAGGAAGTAACTAAGGTCACTTTACCTCAGCTTCCTGCAAAGTAAGACAGGACAGGTACTAGCATCAAGTTAAATGAGAGAATTAATGGAGGCATGGAGTACCTGGCTCATAATAAACATAAGTGCAATTATTGTCCTTCTTCTAAATGCATCTGCACAGTTTTATGTAAAAGGTTCAATACTGAAAGAAAATATTATTATTGGTTAGTAAGCCTTTCTGCCTTAAAAAAAAAATTAAAAGTCAGGGTCTCCCTATGTATTTCAGGCTGGCCTGAATTTACTACATAGACTAGAGAGGCCTCTACCTCCAGAGTGTTGAGACTAAAAGTGTGTGCTAGCACACCAGCCCCCTTTCTGCCTTTTAGGCTCTTCTGTGCATTTGCCATTTTCAAAAATTGTATTCTACTCAGTTAATGATTTAATTTTTATGTCATGTTAATAATAGTAATTTCTTCTATACTTCTTTGCTTTTTTGTTGGCTTGCTTATTTTCTAAGTTACACCATTCTTTTCATTTACTTTCAGTCTTTTCTAAGAAATTAAAAATAGGGGCTGGAGAGATGGCTCAGTGATTAAAAGTAGTTGCTGCTCTTGCAGAGGGCTTCACTCCTAGTACCCACTAAACTGGCTTATAACTATCGGTAACTACAGTTCTGGTGGTCCAAAGTCCCTCTTCAGCCTCAGTGGACACTGCGTATACACAGTGTACATACATACATACTTAATACACTTAAAATACAAATAAAATCTCAAAAGAAGAAATTAAAATATAAATTAATGTGACAACTAAGTGATCCACAGTGATTTCATTAGTATTTATTTCTAAAAAAACAAAACATCTCTTTTGATTTTATTTTTAAGATGATAAAATAATACATAAACTTAAACATTTTGAGCTTACAGCTGAAACACAGCAAGTAGACTCAGTGCTTTGGAACCAATAAGACCTTCTTCATTAGAAACTGAAATTTTTTTACTGATGGAACGGCAATTCCTTCATCTCTACCCAGCAGTACCCAGGAGCCACCATTCTACTGTGTGTATACATGTAAGAATATGTGTGGAGGTGAGAACATTTGCTGGCATTCCCTAGACACCATCTTTTTTCAGAGATAGTCTTTCACTGGCCAGTTGTGGCAATGTGGCTGGGCTGTCTAGCCAGCAAGCCCCAGGGCATCTATCTACCAGTTTCCATGTTCCCAGTACTGAGATTACAGGCAAACTCTCCAATGCCCAGTGTTGTGTTTTGTTTATTCTTTTACACTGGCTGAGGGATTAAAGTCATGCCTTAGGCGCCTTACAAAATTCGGTGTTTCCCTCCCATTACCATGTCACTTTCTCTACTGATATGGGATCTGTGGGATGGCAGTGAAGCCATACAGTGAAATAGTGAAACCACACAGCATGTGTCCTTTTTTTTAAGGCAGAAAAATGCAGACTTTTCTTAATGCTGATAATGTAGAATAAAACATTCAGCTCTTAACCACTGACTATGGTATTAATTGTTTATAAATGGTTTTTATGTGAAGACAATTTTCTTCCATTCTTGATTTGTTGTGCTTTCTAAATCAGGAGAGACTGTTAAATTTGTCAAACGTCTTTGCTATATCAACTGAGATAACTGAGCACTTGTCTTTCTTCATTTATCAATGTGGTACATTACAGTGATTTGTATGCAGTGTTTGACCATCCTTTTTGTACACCAAAATTAATCCTTCTCTCTATCATCTGTTCAACCTGCTTCTTAGTTTAGCTTGAACACTTAATTACTGAACTCTTCTCCATTACTATGTACAAGGATACTGGTTTGTCATTCTCTTGTAGAGTGAGTTGTTAGAATTTGGTTACATAATGCAGGTCTCACAAAATACAATTGAAGTGATTCTCTATCATCAATGCTTTGGAAAATTTTGCAGTAGTGTTAATTATTTGTAGGACTCACAATAACATCATCTAGTTTTTAGCTTCTCTTTGATGGGTTGCGACTGTGAGTTCATCTCTTTATATACACATGTACCATAGTTTTCTACTTCTCAGTCAGCCTTGACAGGTTGTGTGTTTCTAGGAAATTGTCCATTTCTCCTAGGATTTCAATGTATTGGTATAAACTTGTTCACAGTACTCTGATAATCATATTTCTCCAAGTTAGGTAGTAAAGCCCTCTTTTATAAGTTCTGTGTTTGAGCCTTACCTTTTTTCTCTGAGTCAATTTAGGCCAGTTTGTCAATTTTTCAATATTTTCAAAGACCCAATCCCATGTTTCTTAAAAAAATATTTTACTATTTTTTTCTTTCTTTTATAAGCTATGTTATTTTCTCCCTTTTGGGGGATTGTTTTTTTTTTTTTTTCTCTTGGAAGTATGATCATGGATCTAAAACCTTCTTGGTAAGGATTTATAGCTTTAACTTTCCTTCTCATTTCCACTTTTACTATATCTCGTAAGTCTTCGAGGGATGTGTTCATTTGTTTCAAAGATATTTCAAAATCCCTCTGCCACTTCTTCTTTCACCAGTTAAGGGTTTTGAGTGTGTTGTTTTATTTACAGATATTTGTGAATATTTGAGTTTTTCCTTCAGCTGCTGACTTCTAGTGTCTGTTGGAACAGAGCATCTGTCACATCTAGTTTGAGGTGCTGCTTTGGTCTTATCTGCTGTGACTTGTACCATCTGTCCACAACTGAGTCTAAGGTAGGACAGTCTCCCTCTATGGCTGCAGAGCTATCGGTTTCCCTTTTAATTCTGTCAGTTTGCTTCAGAGTGTATGGAGTTCCAAGGTTTGTATACTTTTTTTGTAACTGTTATAACTTGTTGGTACACTGACTTTTAAAAAAAAACATTGCACAATGTCCCTCTTTTACTCTTATAACAGGTTTTGACTTAAAAGTCAACTTTGACTTCTATTAACACAATACCTCTGTTCTTTTTTTGGGGGGGGTGTTAATATCTTCATGGAATATCTTCTTCCATCCCTTCACTTATAACTTACACATATCCTTAAATCTACACTGAAACTGTTATAGGTATCACGTAGTCAGATATTCCTTTCTAATCTGTTCTTAGATTTATGTCTTTTGATCTGGGAGTTTAATCCATCTATATTCAAACAAGAAGACAAAGAAGTCTTGCTTTTGCTGGTTTATTTTGTTCTTGTCATAGGATATCTCCCTGGATATTCTGGAACTCATTATGTAGACCATGCTGGCCTCAAATGCACAGCCTACTGGGTGCTGAGATTAAAGATGGGCACCTCTATGCTCAGCCGTCTCTGCTGTTTTTAACTATTGGTTACATTTCCTCCACTACTGATTTTCCTTTGTGTTTAGTTTATTTTTTAGTGACATATTATGAACCCTTTCTTCTCTGTTGTTTACATATATACAAAATAAATAGACATGTATATATGTTACAAATTACATCTTTATATATTATAAATGCACAGATAGATTAATGAACATGTTATGAATTTTCTTTTTGATTTCTGCTGAAAACAAAATTTACAATTCTATTGATGTTTGTATTTGCTTGTACTGGTGAATTCTGTTTTCATAAGGCTTTGAGTTACTGTCTTTTCATTTCAACTTAAGTTTTCCCTTCAGGAGTTTTTTGGAGGAGGCACTAGTAGTCAAAGACTTGTTCAGCTTCTGTTTGTGTGAGAATGACCTAAGTTCTCCTTTATTTGTGATTATCCTGTTCAATAGTAAATTCTAAATTTATGTATTTTTCTTTTTCATTGTTTCTCAGTTGACATGTTGATATATATATATTTATTATTATATATTTTATATTATTAAACATATTCAAAGGAGTAATTTATTGGATACTAATATATCCAATAATTACATATAATGTATATTGAAATTATCTCAGTTATATATATGTGTGTGTATCTGTGTGTGTATGTAGGTATTTTCTTCTTTTAAAAGACTTCTTTTCAGGCTTGATAAGTTGAAGTTCACAGGTTCTCTTTCTTCTTTCTGTTTAAGTCAATGCTAAATCTAGTACATATTTAAATTCCAGAACTGAATGGCAGATCCAGAATCTTTGTATTTCTGTTCTCATAAATTTTATTTCTGTTGATACTCTTATTTCGTCTATCAGTATTCTTTTCTAGTATTCTTTAGTTCTTTCTCTGTGTATTCTTCCAATTTTTAGATGGTTATTTTAACGTCTGTCTTGTATGTATGCTATCTATCTTTAAGGACAGTTTGTGAGATTGGTTTGTTGTTACTCTGAAAAGACCATACTTTCCTGTTATAACTTCAAAATAACATAAAATACTCCCAATACTTCCAAACATTTGCACAGTATTAAAAAATAACCATAGGGGTTGGGATGTAGCTTAGTGGTAGAGCACATGCAAAGTCTGGCCAAGCCAACAACTGGGGAAATAAAATAAAATGATCATACATTGTAGTAGAAATCATAATACATGTCTCTAGATGGAAGATAAAAAGGGCCTTCTGTTGAAAATCTGTTATTTGAAAATTCAGTTATTTCCCCAATCTTTGCAAACTTATGTGAAAGATGTGTCCGTGTGTGTCCATGTCTTAAAGTATGTATTTAAAATGTCCCCTGTATATATGACCATTTTTAAATGTCTTAGTTTCCAACCATTTTGAGCAGCTTCTTTTGAAGGATGCAGCTAAGCTATTCTCCATCTATTTCATCCTAAATCTCCAGCACTGTCAAGTCCACAGTGGTTTTCATGTACTACTGGATCCACTGCTGTCCTTCACAGCTCCTGCCAGCCTTAAAACAATCCTTCAGGAAGCCCAGATGGATTGAAAGGTACAGAGTTGAGGACTGTCCTTTCCAGCCTCATGGAGGGACCAAGATCTTGCCTTTCTTTGTTGCTCTGTACTATGTATGCGGGAAGGGAAGAGGTGAGAGATTAGCAAGGATGAGTACACACATAAAATTTCCAATGGAACCTTTGTTGGGGAGCTCACCTGGTTGATTGAGACCTTTGGCTTCACTAACACAAAAGAGAGGAGCAAGCACTTGTACCATCTGCGCTCACAAAGTCCTATAGCATCATTCTTTGCAGTATGAGCTTTTAATATATATATATTAACATTTTGGTGTGGTTAAATTACATTGGCTGCATGTTTCTTATTTTCTAGGGCTTTTATCTTTTAGATCCATAGAACATGCCTTTGTGATTTCAATGACCAAATGAATGGTCATTTTAAAATGTGCTGTGTGTGAAAATGTTAAGTATTTTGTTTCCAAGTTATAGCATTAAGCTGTAATTCCTATCATCTGTCCCTTCTTATATCTAGCTGTTGTATTTGGAAAGATCACCACAAGTTCCTAACACGAGTGTGCCTGCCCCACCTCTCCCTTTGCTTCTTTTCTCCACTGTTCTCTTCCCTCTTCTTTGTCTCTTCTCTTCTTTTCTCCAGATTGTTCTCTTTTGTCCAACTTCCTCTTCTAGGTTCTCTTCTCATCTCTGGATTCTTCCCTGTTCTTGCCATTGCATTTTCCTTCTCTATTCTCCTTTCTTCTCTGCTCTCTTTCTTCTTACTTCTTATCATAAGACTCTAGGCTTAGATCTGAAGCAACTGTTACACCACTCTGATGCATCATAATTTCTTTGTTTTGCAATGTTTTTGTTAAATTCTATTAAGAATTTACTTAATACTAATATTGCCATTCTTCATTAAGTTAATTACCATCTTTCTAGTAATATCTTACATATTTTTAAACCATGTATATATGTGTATGTTTCTGTGTAGAAATCTGTATGTATGAATCTGTACACAGAAGTGCAATGCCCTCAGAGGCCAGCTACACTGGAGGTTGTGAGCTGCCCTATATGGGTGCCCTATATAGGAAGAACATCTGAGTCTCCTGCAATAGCAGTACAAGCCCTTAACCACGAAGCCATCCTCTCTGGACCTCATATTTTATACCTTTCATTTTTAGTCTTTTACATCTTTCTCACCTTCCATGTTTCATGATAAATGTATGTCTGAATCTGACTTTTCTATTTGATCACCATTCTGCTTTTTCTTCTTAGAGAGTTCTCACCTATTCAAATACACACTCACACTCACATGTACATACACTCACAGAGATTTACACACACTTATGACGTAAAATAATGAAACCACAGAACAGTGGCTCTCAACGTTCCTAACGCTGTGACCCTTTAATACAGCTCCTCATGTTGTGGTGACCCCAATCAAAAATGTATTTTTGTTGCTACTTCATAACTATAATTTTGCTATTCTTATGAATCATAACATAAATATGTGTTTTTCCAATGATCTTAGGCAAACTGTGTAAGAGCTACATGTTGAAAACGACTGCTGGAAAGTCTCACTCCATCTGTAGAAGCAGAACATACAGAGGGTAGAACTGGTCACTGTGAATTCAAAGGTACCAAGTGACCATTGTGTCTCATTTTTACAAGTTTTGCTCCTTAATTTTTCCTAGCATTTAAAAATAGCATTGTTACAAATTTTGAGCCTTGATTAGGATATTGTTTCCTGAAAGAAAAGAAAATTTCTAATAGTTCCTTCTTCTAACACAATCCTGACGTTTCTCTATAATTATGCTGAACTCCAATTCTTAACTATTGATATTTTTAAATCATCCTTCAGTGTTTGGGAGAATTTTTCCTTTATAATTAATGGCAGGAAGCCTCTCAGCCACACTGTCAATAATTTTTATTCCTGACTATGCACATTAGACCCTTCCCTGACCATCACTGACCTGTTGGCTTGAGCACTGTGCTCAGACCACTGAAGTATATTCCTGAGTCTGCAGGCGTCAGACTGCTTTTAATCTTGCCTTACATACTAATGTGTCAGTCACTGATCACAATCACAAGTCAAAGTAGTTTTCTTTCTCATGAGGTCCTAACTGTAGCCACAGATGAGAAGTCTGACCTGCAGGAATGAGTCTGACTCCCATTTATCAGTAACTTGATTTTGGGGGGAATTTATTTTTATAAATTCTCTTATTTCTCACTCATTTCAGTCCTCTTCATTTTCAGAATTGGAAATATAACAAAGATAAACATTCCATCTCCCCAAATAATTGACCATTATTTTTACTAAGCATTTGGCAGCTCTTCAAAATTAACCATGTTCTTAAGATATATTGTTAATTCTCTCCCCATCCTTCAGTCTATTTTTATTTCTGAACAAATAAATGATGGTTTGGGGGTGGGGAGGGAAGAATCTATCTTTCCTGTCTCTTTAATCATATTCTATATCTATTTGATTTCACTTTGTTTTACATATACATCCTTTTACCATATCTCTCTCTACTTTATTATCCAGACCTACTAATGAGTTTTATCTCAGCAAAGGCTTTAATTTCTGAGAACATTCCTACTAACTATACATACTTTTCCATATCATATCATATATCATATCATATCTATCTTTCCTCATTTTAGTCCCTTCAATGCCTGTTTTTCCTCATGGCTCTTTTCTTTTATTCTGCTATTCTTGTGAAAATGTCTTATAATTCTTACTTTCTCTTTTGTAATTAAAGTCAAAATGCACATGGGTTACACGAGAAAGATGGTCTGGATTCCAATGCAGGCCATAGGTTTATTCAATTACTTCTTGTATTGTGTTCTGTGGAGATCTAGGATGACTTGATTGGCTTCACTGAGTCTAACACACCAGGAACTTTTCTAATCTCAGTGTCCTACTTAACTGATGAGATGGTTAGGGAACCTACTCTAGACAAACCTTGTGTAAGCAGGGAGCACAGAGAGGCGTCTACATCAGTCTCCCACTGCTCTTAGTCTCCCACACCCCACAAGCGTTCATGTCAGCAACTGTCAATTGGCAGTTTCTGTTCTGTTCTGCAGACTCTGGTGAGTCTCTTAGGAGTTTCTCAAAATTTCTGAGTTCCTAGTAACAAACTGTCCAACTTTATGTGTTATTATGGTCTTATGTCACATTAGTATGATTTGGAGATAGGAAACAAATGGCTACTAAGAAAGTTCGGGTCATTTTAAATATAAATTCTCACCAGTACCCACCTTTTCTAGCTATCCCTATAAGCAATCTATAAAGTTCAAGGCTGGGTTTTAGATGTTAAGAATTCAGAGGTCATTTACATTTTGTCAGTATCATACCTGTCAATAGCTTGAAGATCATTGGCTGGATTCCAAGTTGGATCAAATAATATAACAACATTGGCACCAACAAAATTGAGACCTAGTCCACCAGCCCTGGAAAGAAAACAGCATAAACTGTGTGAGGGATGCTGTAATCTCAGCACCCAGGAGGCAGAAGCAGGAGTCAAAGTTCCAGGCCAGTTTAGGTTATATGGTAAGACGCTGACTCAAACAAGCAACCATTCACAATAGAAAAACCACTGTGCTACAACTCAATGATACCCATTTTCTGCAATCAATATAATACTACATTGCCATCTTTTATATAAAAGTAGGTAATTCAAACAGAAATATGCTTATATATCTATAGCACATTCTTTTTCTACAATTCAAGAAAACCCCAAGCAAATTGACCATTTGAATCCCTATAGATAGGTTGATATGCTCGTTTTTACAATTTTAATATATTCAAATACCATTTCTATAAGATTTTCAAATACAATTAAAAATAATTTTAGTATCTTCTGAAACAAATAGAAGTTCTAGAAATATTTGTACAATACACTGGCTCCACATAAATTTAGAACTCAACCCAAGACTGATGTGCTTGCATCACACTCACACGAGCACCAGGGATGACGTCTGTGCAATACACTCACACAAATATCAGGACTGATGTGCTTCTTTTATACTCACATGAGTACCAGGACTGATGTGTGTGCATCACACTCACATGGGTACATCTTGTGTAACAGTGGTTATGTCCTTTTCATGTTGTAAAATTTTTAGCTTTGCATTTCCCCTCTTAACAGGTAATTTACAATTATGATAAACTTGTATACAGTATACAACTTAAAAGGAACATGGCTTTATATATGTATACGTATACATTTATATGTACATACATACATACCAGAATACTATTTAGTGCTAAAAAAATGAAGTTTAGAGACTTACATGAAAATGCACTTATACTATTTAGGAAGATCACATAAATGCAAAAAGGAAAAAACCCCACATGTTCTCTCTCATGCATGGAATCCAGTCAATAATGTATGTAAACAAGTGCAAAACAGAGAGAAAGGAGAACAAGAAAGGCTAAAGATACGGAGATGAGGAAGAACGAGTGAGGTAATGGGTAGGAGTCATAAGAGATGATGTAAAGACAATTATTCTTCTAGTTCTAAGCCTGTCATGGATATTGGGGTTTTGATGGTGGATAAGTGCATAAAATATGTTCAATAATGGAGTGTAAAATTTAATGTAAAGCTCTACAGCTTCTGTTCTGAATACCTATTCTAACTGTCTAGCAGTTTACTAAATTTTACAGACTTTGGGTCGGGCTAATTTTGATGTGTGACAGTAAATAAAAGGAACATTAAACCTGAATCTAAGGGAAAGGGTTTTTCTTTTGTTTTCCTAACTCTATCTCTTAAGCCTTTAGCTCACCAGTTTCCCACTATGTCAGGAATATCATCCTACACTCAGACTATTCGCACAATGATGCTCAAGACCAAAGATAAAAGTTGGTGGTTATAATCCTCTTCCTTAAAACATGCATCAAATGACAAGAAATTCACATTGACTATGCATCCTCTTCATAGGATGAGTCATGCTAGGTATTTTCATATCTTTAGTCCTCCAGATACATTTGGTATTTTTTTTTTTTCAGACACAGGATCTCACCGTGTAGCTTTGCTGTCCTGAAACTCACTATGTAGACCTGTGTCTGCCTCCCAAGTGCTGGGATTAAGGGTGTACATCAATTGGCCTGACTTTCCTCAAGGTAAGTTTAAACATTTTTCAGGTAGGAACAAAGGGTCTCCTTAAATAGGCTGAGTCTGTATTCAAACTGAAGCATTCTCTTAAATTTTGGTGCTCAAGAGAAATTGAGTTTTATCTTTTTAGAATTACTTTCCAGAGGTGATAGCAAAGAAGATTTCAGAGAGTCTTAAACCAATGGCAGAAAGGTGAGACAGGGAAAGAGTTTTGGAAAAGTCAACAATAAAATCCTAGTATGGAAAGGTCAGAATGAAGATGGGAGAGATTCAGATGCCCACTAAGTAGAAGTTACAGGAGCATCTGTTTAACAACCTTCCAACTGTCCCAGGTAGGCTCTTGATGGAGAAACCAGGCATGAATTCATCTCAGACACCCCAGTGAGCTCAAACAAGTCCTGTGCTAACTAGGGGAACAATCTTCTAAGGGACTGAAAATACAAATGACACCTGGCTGGTTAAAGCAGAGGTGAAGGCTTTTAGAAACAAAGAAAATCTTTAATCTAGATCTCTGATGAGATGCTTCTCTGATATAACATAATTTAAAGGCTACTTGTAAGTCACATGGCTAATTACAAGGACTTATTTAAAAACAGTGTAATACAATTATTCATTTCAGGCCAAGGACTAGTTTTTGAGACAGAAATCTCATGACCATGTGTATTTTTTGTGTCTAAGAATGTCTTCCACACTCTTGTACCATGTGAACATATCAATTTTAACTATATTTAATGTTAGACAAAAATATCTTTAACAAATTGCATTTTATTATTATGTATTTAGTATTATAATAGGTCAAATTAAGTATCTGGTTTAACAGTGCATCCAAAAAACCTAATGGGTAGAAGAAAGGAAATATCATAAAGATACTAACTTTCCTCAAAGTCATTTATAAACTCAATGATTTTAATTTAAACAACAACAACAACAATAACAACAAACTGTAATCCCAGGTGGGAGAGGTGATGTAAATACAGTACTCATCTATGAAATTCTCAAAAGAAAATTCCAAGAAAAATGACAGATGAATTTTCTTTAAACATGTTTCAAGAGCATTTATGGAAATCTAGGAGTTAAGGTGCTAATATTCTAGGAAAGAAAGATAATTCAGAGAAAAATAAGATTAGAAGGCACAAAAAATTTTGGTTAAAATTGTGATTGTTTCAAATAAAATAATCTATAAGATTGGAAAATTACATCCTCACAGATTATAGAACAAGGAGTACAAAATGTGAAATGTCTGACTTAATTAATACATGGGGTTTTACTGCAAAAATGAGACAGGAAGAGGACAGACAGCAAGCTCAAGGCCAGCTGCAATGCATGCATTGTCTAAGACAGAGGTTTTCAACCTGTGGCTTGTGCCCCAGAGGACATCGAATATCAGATATCCTGTATATCAAATATTTATATTACAATTCTTAATAATAGCAAAATTACAGTTATGAAGTAACAAAAAAAAATAATATTATGATTGAAGTTCACCACAACCTGAGGAACTGTATCAACAGGTCATAGCATTAGGAAGGTTGAGAACCACTGGTCTAAAACAAAACAGCAGCCAAAGAAAGTAGAAGATAAGGGGACTAATTCCTCATAAAAAAGATCAAGAGAGAAATTATCTGGGTCAAATCCCAAAGTAACCACACAGAAAGTGGAAGGAAAGGAAGTTATTTAAAATAAGTATAAAAAAGCATTTTCCCCAAATGGAGATAGGGCACAACAAATGACCATCACCCAAGATAAGATTCAAACATCACTGTTAAGTTTCAGCAGATTGCAGAGAAAGAAAAATTCTTATGAGACCCAAAGGGGAGCGAGAATCAAAGTGGTACTTAACAACACTAAGTACTAAACAACAATGCCTGAAGGGAAATTATTTCCAATCTAGTTCTAGATATCAGGGTTATGACTGATATATAAACTGAACTCAACTGTGCAAAATTAAGACAATGGACCAAGAATCAGAACATAGAGCTGTTTGGCGGTGGTTTGACCATATCCCTTGAACTAGTTGAAAGGTAACAAGCAGAATTTAGCTTAGCTCTATTTAATCCAACATTAAAGAATATTCAGAAAAAAAATCACAATGCAAGTGCAGGATTTTGTTTTCCCAATTTTTAGAGCAACCTAGTTACTACTAATCTAGTTAACAGTGCAGAACTTAAAAATAGTAATAGCCCCCAACAAAGTAAAAGACAGTAGTTAACAGATATAGATGGGAGACAAAGGTCAGAGACATGGTGGGAATGGCTCTTTATGTAATGGCTTATACCAAGAATTACTTTGTGAATTCAGTAACAAAGAAAACTTTCCTTTTGTCTTGGTCAACAAAAGGCATAGGGAAACCACATAAGTGGAGAACCACTGGTCTTTGAAGCATTTCCACCAGGAAAACAAAATAAAAAAACTATAAAATGTATGAAGAAACCATCTACCAAAAGCAAGAGTCTTTGTAAACAACCAGATGATGAGTATCCCCAAGTATAAAACTGAATACAGTAAGTTACCTCTAATAAAAAGGCTTTAGGGGCTGGGTATGATAGTGTATGCCTTTAAAAAACAAATCAGGAACAGCAAGATGGCTTAGCAGGTAAAGGCACTTGCTACATAAGCCTCGGAACCTGAGTCTGATGCCCTAATTCTGCAGTTCTCAACCTCTGGTTTGCGACCCCTTGAGGGGGGGGGGTGTCAAATGATCCTTTCACAGGGATCACCTGAGACCAGTGGAAAAGACGGATATTTACATTGCAATTCAAAACAGTATCAAAATTACAATTAAGAAGTAGCAACAAAATAATTTTATGGTTGGAGATCACTACAATATGAGGAACTGTATTAAAGGGTTGCAGCATTAGGAAGGTTGAGAACCACTGCTCCAATCTCACATAAAAGTAGGAGAGGACTGATTCTACAAAGGTGTTCCTTTACCTCCACATATGTACCATGGCATAAGCCTTCCCCAACAACAATAAATACACAGACATATATATGTACATAATTTTATGATGTTTAAAAATGTGACTAAAATTATTAAAGAGGTAAAAGCCTAGAAATTACAGAAAATATGCAAATAAAATGATAAGGTGGGTTTGTAAAGATCTAATAGGATATTTAAAAATGAAAGATTTTCTTTCAACATTAGGAATGGTTTGGGCACGTAGGACTTTTTCAGGCACAGTGAGACCAGAGCTGTTGGCTGTTTTCAGCTGGGCCTGAGGTGGTTATCATGATGGGCTCTGTAGTGCTGGGACCTCCGTCATGTGTTTACACATGACTCAAATTAAGAAGGTTAAGAGCTTAACCAAAGACCACCATGTGTAGTCGTACTTTGTACATAAGGACTCGGGTGAGGACTTGCTGGATGTCATCCACAGCAGTGAGAATCCAAAGCTTCCCTCCTTTACTCAGCTGCAGGGACTCAGCTGCCTGTGGCAGTCACACCAGGGCAGCCTCACTCCTCATCCCTGCACTCAGTCTGAGTTCTACTTTTGCACTTTGTAGTTTATTTCTAAAGTCCTCTGGTTCTCTTTTTGAAAACAGTGATAGCAAATCTATAAAATTCTCACATACAATGCCAAAAATAAAGTATTTATTATGACCCAAATATCTTCCTTAGGTGTTTCTATTGACTGAAATCCATCTTGAAAGAGTGCATTTTTTTTAAGCCATTCTAATTAGAGATTCATTAAGTAGGTGCTGGGACAAATTTATTCCTTATAAAATCCAGCAGCAGCTCCAGTTGGGACAAGGCAGAGAAGGCAGCAGTGGCGAGCTCTGAGTAAGAGATCCAACGGCTCTGACGGTGGGACATTCACACTACCCAGAAATTCCTGGGAGTCAACCTTTCTGCTTTTATTCTTAACTTCTAATCCTGTCTTTACAAAGGGAATTTCAGAATGATAAGGAAATAAAAGATTGCTATTCTGTTTATAACTGACAGTTTTTACTGCTTCTTTATAATCAAATAAAACAAAGCAACATTAGCCTATTCATTAAAATTAATCCCAAAATAGTTTGGAAAACAACCAGATGAAATCAAGCTATCACATTTTATTTTATTTTCTTACATTGTGGAGACAAGACAAATGTTCACATGTTGTGAACTGTTAAACTCCTTGACAATCTTGAGTCTTTCCTCGGACTTTGTGCTTCCATCGAGTCGCCGGTAATCAAGGCCTGAAGCCATACAGTACTGCTGCAGCACATCCAGCAGCTGTAGGAAAGAAAGGCAGGGAAGCAAAGTTTCTGGTCACAGGTTCTGCCTAATCACTGAGACGATGGTTAGTGAGCACTGACCATTTGGCTCACCGTTTCTTTCTTCTACTTAATAAGCGTTAGATATGGAGTCCTGGGTATCACTCTGTGGGAGACTGATTCCCTACTATGTGCCAGGCCTAGGCTCTATATCCAGTATCAAAAAATAAATACTTTTCCTTCCTTTTAACCCATGTATTTCTTCCTGTTATTCTAAAACAGGCAATGTTTCTTTAAAAACAACAACAAACTGAAGCCAAATAAAAAGAAAATTATTGGTCAAAAAATTTATTTAAACCATTTTTTTATTTATGTCATTTTCTAAACTCTAAAAATCCTAGATATCTCAAAAGAACTTAAGCAGAAGATACAGCTTTACCTTTGAGTTTCATAGGATGGTGGCACCCCTGTCTAATTTCATACATAACTAAATGTGTGGAAAGGTCTGAGTTGCCTTCCTCACTACAATATTCTGCGTGGATGAGGAGAACAAGACAGTAAATCTGCTACTTCCTTGTGCTTAGTGCCTAGGGACCTAGGCCAACTAAGCAAGAACACTGTGGATGGAACTCACCTTGGTGGAAAAGGAGAAGAGAAGAACCTTATCTCTGTGTTTCCTAAAATGATTCAAAAGCTGCTGGAGGACCTGGGAAGGAACACAGGGCATCATTGGGCCAGTGCCAATTACAAAATTACACATACAGAAAACACTGGAAATTTCCTGAAAGTGTTCTACACAACACTAACTGCAGCTGTCTCTGCTAACTCCCTTTATATATTCAAAATTAACAAGTACACTATTATCACACCAAATACTACTCATCATCCTGTTGTTATCTCTCCTTTTGCAATACTGGGTATTAATCCATAGCCTTGTGCATGCCAGACAAACGCTCTACTTCTGAGCTATCTATCCCCATACTGCCTCCTATTAATGTTTATATAAATCTAATATTATTAAAATTATGATTGTCATTATTATTTATGAGGTATACAACTAGTTAAGGACACTGGCCTGTTATTGTTAACAGGAATCCAGCTTGTGTTAGATTCACTAATCTTGTTTATAGTTCTGATGAATGTATCATGATGTTTTCACATTACAACATCATAAAAAACAGTGTTACTGCTTAAAAGTCCCTTTCTTCTCCCAGAACCCCTGATCTGTCTCTGTAGTTTTTCCTTTTCCAGAGGGCCACACAGATGGAATCACACAGCAACACCGCATGTATCTTTTCCAGGCTAGCTTCTTTAATTTAGCAATGTACACTAAAGAGTTCTCTAAGTGTTCTACTATTTTTTGTTTTTTTGAAAGAAGGTCTTACTGTGTAGCCGAGACTGGCCTGTAATGTGCTATGTAGACCATGCTGCCTTTTAAATGAATGAGATACACCTGCCTCTGCCTCAAAGGGAAGGGATTAAAAGCATGCACCATCATGTCTCACTTAATTTTTATTGTTAAAAGCTATTCCATTTTTGTACCACAGTTTATCGGTTTGCCTTTTAAAGGACATCTTGAATGTTTCCAAGCTTTACAAATTATGAATGAATCTATGTGGTGCTCTTATGTGGGCATAAGTTTAGTAAAATTCACTAAATTTATCTCTTAGATAAGTAACAAAGAATGTGACTAATGGATAACATGGTAAGAACATTTTTGTATTTTAAATATCAAACATGTTTTATAAATGATGTAACTGATATTACTGAAAGTGAACACTGTGACAGAAGTCACCATGCTATTCTTCAGAGGGACAGACTCACTCTGCAGCTTCACTGTGCTGAAAGGTCAGCAGCATCTGGTGCTGCCAGTGGTCTGGACTTTGCAACCTTAGCAGGCTTGCAGTGTTTCCTATTTCAGTCTTGCAGGTATTTAACAGTGGGTAGCATCTTCCCTTGCACTTACTTGCCATCTGCACTTCATTTTGGAGTAAGTTATCTGTTCAGATCCTTTCTCCATTTTTAAGTTAGATTATCTCCTTTCTATTACTGAGTTTTAAGAATACTCTGTATACTTCGGATACCAATTCTTCATTATTTTGTGAAGATATTCTGGTCTGTGCTTGTCATTTTATTCCCTTGGAAGATGATAATGTATTAAGCCAGAAATAGGTTGAATAGAAATCTATTCTTGTCATTGACTATGGCTTCAGATCTGCTGTCATTTGGGGTATTTAAAAGTGAAAGTGAAAATAAATAATAAGAGAATGTCTTTTTTTCTGATTGCAGGTCTTCATTAGGCCAATTTAAAGGAAAAAAACCTCACTAAATGAATAATCATAAACTAAGAGCTCTTATCAAAAATTCAAAACTGACAATATATCAATGTATGTTAAAGCTTTAATAATACAGATTCTTACTTGTCTTCCATAGCATATGTCAATCTATCTATGAATTTAAGAGTATTCATAGCGAAGAACTTTTGAAAATAAGTTTCTCAAATTAGTCAGTCAGTCTTAGAAAGATGAATGTGGTACCTTTTGGTCCCACAGCACTCATCTGGGTTCCCTAGTCTTTCTTGCTCTCTTAGTAAAGTGAATTTGTGATGTATCACCTAATGGATAAAAAATTCTCAGCCATATAGGTGCACCTTGTGGTTATTCCACTGACAGGTAACTGAAGTAAGTATGCAACTGACATCGAGCAGGTAATTGCTGTAGCTCTAAGGCTGTGACAGCTAAACAGTCATTATGTGCCCAGAGCCTCTGCAGTTGCAGGCTGACTATAAGGTAAGTAGAACCAAATCTTCACATGTTGGAATCACAAATCATGCTAACCTCATAGGCAGTAAGTCTATGATAAGCCTATACACCTATAGTGTATTTATATACAATAAATCAGTATATATCACAGATAATGACGTTAATTAAATGTTGTAAAAATAGTCCTACAATACATATCCCCAGCTATTACTATCAAGATCCGTTTGACTGTCAATCAAGTTAGAAATTGCAAATCAGTTGTTCTCCATAGAAACCAAGATGTCTACCCAGCTTCCAATAACCAAAATCAGAATAAAAATGAAATCTAATCATTATCTTAACTATACAGTATAATTTCTAAAAATAGAATTCTAAATGAATCTGGATTTTATAAGTTGAAATTTTATAAAAAGCAGATTATTATATTTTAATTACTTGGAATAAATCATGATATTCTCATGAATTCAAACTAATTGATTTTTACAAATAATTTTTAACGCAATCCTCTTTACTACTTCCACCTATTTTGTTTCACTAGGTTTTAAGCAACTAAACCACATTACGCTTATCTAGATTAACTACTAAAAGTATTTCTAGATGAAACACTAATTAACTAATTTGAATTACTTCCTTTTTATTCCCTTTGCCAAAAATTAAAACACTTTACCAAGGGTGGAAACTGTGAACCCATAAATGAAGATTCTTGATAGCTATTGAGGGATTAAACAAACTTCTTATAGGAGGCCTGAGGCTATTAGCAGTTCAAACACTGTGACAGATAATGTCCAGAGACCTAGGTCAGGGCTACAGAACCTGGGCTTGCTTTCCACCCCACTCCTTTACTAACTCAGTACCAAGAACGACATGGCCACAGGTCAGTTCCCTGTGTAGAATGAATGTCGTTACCTTGCAATTTTACTATTTAGGTCAGCAAACAAGAATTTGAGGCAGAAGACTCGATCTAGATATGGAGTCTTGCCCTGTACACATGTGAGAACAGCATACATTTCAAGTGTTCTTAAGCCCAATAGATTAGTAGGGAAAAGCTTGACGCCTGTTTGATGCAACTGCCATTGAGAACCCATTGTGTGCTGACCTGTATGTAGAGCTCACGAACTCCATCTCTTCTCACTGTTGGGGTGGCTGTCCTGATTAGCTAGTGTGCTTGCTGTATCCCTGCATAAATCTTATCTTTTGTACAACATCCCTGTCTGTATGCACACTGAAGGAAGACTACATACCTTCATTTTTCCACTATATTTAGGGTCAGAAAGTGTTTCAAAGGCTGCATCTTTGCTTTTCTGCACAAAATCTGGGAATCTGGAAAATACTTGATTACATATCCTCTTGGTAAGTGTTTCCTTAAGAGAAGAAAGAAAAATTTCAATACATATTTAAACCTGAAAAAACTTTATAAAAAATTTCTATTTCTAAGAAACAGAAATGTAATCTACCTTCTTTAAGTAAAATTAACAATTCAGAAAATCCTAAAGCTGTATGTTAAACATGTATGATTTCAATGAATTCTTGATACTATGGATACATATACTATATCATTACTTCCTCAAGATTTCCAAAACAAAGAAATAAATATTCCCCAAAGAATAAGTAATACTGTATAAGACTACTGTACCAGACTCTTAGTAGATTTCAAAATTTATTTAAGAACACCAGCTATATCACAAGAAAATATTGTTAAATAAAGCTAAGACCTTATTACTGATGTCATGCTCTAAAATAAGCTACAATTGCAGTTACCAAAGCAAATGGTAAGTCTATTTAAGACTTAACTTGGAGAGGGACTGATTTTGACAGCTTAGAAAACAGATTAAACAAATATAATTAAACACAATATTAGCAGAATGGAATTTATTTATCAGCCATCCAAGTAATTATACCAAAACATATAAGAATAAAACATAAACAATATTAGACCATAAAACAGCTATTACTTTAAACTAAAGTTTTTTCTGCCTGATTAAAAATTTAAGTGAACATGTCTCGATACATAAGTTTTACTTAAAAAAATTATTAGTATTGATGTTGAAATTTGAACTCAGCACCTTTCATATGCACACAGTTATGTCATTCAACTACTAAATTTGAAAATAAGCAAGTCAGATTTCTCTTCAATCTTACCTAAAATACACTTAAGAGTATTTAGCTAAGATAATGAGAAAGAGAACTGGAAAGAAGCTGTGTCTGAAGAAACTGACTGACTGATTAGAGCTGAAATATTGTGGAGAGATTAGAATATTACAGGTTCAGAAGTTAACTATCTTATGTTTGGTGGAGTTTTAGCCCCACATCCCTAACGGCTATTCCTTGCCCACCTCCGTGTCAGAACTAACGTCCTGTGACTAACAGAATAATCCTTTGGAATACTAGTGTCTACCAATCCAAAAGCTAAGGATGTTATCAGACAGCATCCTGGACCTACAGAAAAGTTTCCCCAATCTTGTACCATCTCTCTGATGTACCCACCAATATATTTTTAAAATGTCTTTATTTCTGACTTTCTTGAGTAAACTAAAAAACTTCATAAAGCCACTTCCATGTTAAAATAGGGATTTTGTGTAATCTAAATCTCGGTTCCCAGGTTCTGGTCACTAAAATGGCTCCAGAATAAAGTATCTCTTACTCTCTTTTAGATGAGAACTATGATTTTTGTGTCAACAATACTGTATAGTATCTGTTTTATATCAATAGTATCACAAAGACATGTAAAGTCAAACCTGATGTTTGGAGGTGCTAGCAGCCTGTAGCAGTGCAACATGGTTAGCTACTTTCTGAAGCACAGTCAGGTAACTAAGGCACAAGGTTTTCACTGTGTCACCCTGTGAGTTGGTCTGTAACAGAACAGTTAGAAAACACAAACAAGAAAAGCATTAATAACACAGCTAACAGCTGGAGAGATGGCTCAGCGGTTAAGAGTACTAACTGTTCTTCCAGTGGTCCTGAGTTCAATTCCCAGCAACCACATGGTGGCTCACAACTATCTGTAATGGGATCTGATACACTCTTCTGGTGTGTGTCTGAAGACAGCTGCAGTGTACTCATATAAAAAAAAACAAATTAATTAAAAAAAATAACACAGCTATATGACCAATTAAAAATGCATCACTTAGTACCTATTGTCTAATTATCTAAAACAGTAAAGGCCAAGTACTTAGAATAATATCCATGAAGCTGACCTAGAATCATTCTTGGTGATATAGTGACCATAATGTAGTGATGTTTATTTAATAAAAGGAGAGTCTCCTCCATTCTGGATGGGACAGTAACAGAAAGGCTGCCATTAAGGGGGTACTAGGACCAACACTAGGAGAGTCACAGTGCTCTAAAGAACACTTTACTCTCTACTTATGCTATTACAGCCTGGAAGAAATGAACATATTCTAAAGAGACACTTGTTTCTCAATCTATCAGACTACTGAAACGATGGAGCATAAGAAAATGGGAATTTCCCCAGGAATCTCACACTAAGAGGAAGAAAAGGCTCCAGCCAGAAAGGGAACTTAACTCCTAGAAGAGAGGTTTCACACAGTTCTAAAAACTTGTCAAGCCACCTTACAGTCTGAAGCCAAGGCACTGATGAGTCAGTGGTGGGCGGGACCTCACTTTGATTGACACTGCTTACCTGTGCACATCCTCTGCTCTCTATTTAAACTTTGATCTCACTTCTGGATCCTGGAGATGGACTTGAGGAGTTTACTGGACCTTTGATCCTTTCCCCAATGTAGCTGAGCTGAATAAGTCTTCTTTTTCTGCTTTCCACTTTTAATTTGGCTTTTTAAATTGGATTACTGATGAGTAGCCAGATCTGACTTGTGGAACAGGTTGTAACCCCGAATCTGATAACAAAACTAACTGGGAATGAAAATGACTGAAAACAGCAAAACCTCTTAGGTGGCAAAAAAGTAATCTAGGTCCCTGTAACCATCACAGATGTGAGAAGAGATAAAACAAAACAAATAAAAAACAAAACCCAAAAAACCCCGAGAAATATAAAGAACAGATAGAAAAACAAGTGACTTTTTGTTTCTAAAAGAGCATTTTGTTCTACTAATCCAGATCTCTATTGAATGGACATCGTGGCTGGGAGTCACATTTTCTTGGCAAGCAGGGATTCATTCTTACAAGCAGTGGAGGGAAATTGGTGAAGAGAAAAAAAAATTTTTTTTTAAATATGAAAGTAGACCACTTACTAATATCAAGTAAGAAGATGTCAATTTGAAATTTAGTTTCTAAACTACGTTTTATAGTGATTTGAATATTGTATTTTGTATTTATTTGTATTAGTGGTTATTTAACATTGTAAAGCATTACTGATAAGTTGTGTTTACATATGTGTCTGTGTGTGATGCAGGCATGCATCTGAAGGCCAGAGGATAATTTATTTTTTATTTTTTTAAAGATTTATTGATTTATTTTATGTATGTGAGTACACTGTCACTGTCTTCAGGCACACCAGAAGAGAGCACCAGATCCCATTGCAGATGGTTACGAGCCACCATGTGGTTGCTGGGAACTGAAACTCAGGACCTCTGGAAGAGCAGTCAGTGCTCTTAACTGCTAAGCCATCTCCCAGCCCCAGAGGGTAACTTTTAAGAGCCAGTTCCTGCCTCCACCTGTTTTGAAGCAGGTTCTCTTACTGGACCACAAGCTCCCAGGATTCTCTGTCTGCACCCAGATCTTGTGAGGGAGTGGTGGGATCACAGAACCTGTTAATACAACCTGAATGGGTTCTGGAGATCAGAACTAAGCTGTCAGGCTTGGCCTCTTGATAACTTTTTAAAAACATAACTTCTAAAGTTAAAGAAATGAAGAAAAGTGGTGTCGCTGACTCAAGAGCACACAGTAGAGATGACTGGAAACGCTTGCCTTGTAACAGCACTTTCTGCGCTTCTGGCCACTGCCACAGGTACAAGGCTGGGAGGATGTGAGGATCAGAGCCACATCTTCTGTTTCCAGCACTGTTTGGTAGACAGCTTTCTGGAAGTCTGTCAAAGAACAATATACCATCTGCACACAAAGGAGAGGACAAGTATTAGGCTTCCTAGAGTGGTGAAAAACCATCACAAAGGCCACTGGGTTTGATGAGGGCAGCAGTGCCGTCGCCCACACTCACTACCTCTGCTTATATGCTTATCACAATTACTCCACTTCCTCACCCCACTTTATACTGTGCAGACTATCACCTCACCTTTAAATATACATCATTTGCTCTTGTTTTTACATAATAGAAAAAAATTACATGAAAAATAAATAATGTGACTACCTTATACATTCTCAGTTTATCATGGGTCTCCTTAGACATCTTTATCAGTTTATCACGGAAACAAATCATGATAAGGTAAAACAAAAGATTTAGAACATTAGTATAAATTATAAATGCTACTGAAAAACTGACAAAAACGCCAAAAACTTCATTTTACTTTAGTTGCTTGTTTTGAGTATCTTGCTATATATTCCTAAAATTAGTGAGGAAAATAACTAAATATATGCAAAAGCAAGCATAATTTGCTATTGTATGTTCAAATTCAAGGACAAAATAGTATAACAAAACAATGCTGCCAAGTTATAAGGAACTCAATTTCCCTTTTACTTCTGGCAGCACTAGAAATTTATAAAATTCTCCTAGACATGTATGTAACCAGTGTCAAAATCAAATATATCTATAACACGTCATAAAAAATGTGAACATTAAGGAATAGTTTTTCCTTATTTTTAAGTATTTTTCAAGTACTTACATAACTACAATGGGAGAATATTGCAAAAAAGTATGCATTCAGTGAAAACAGGAATATCCTTAAATACAATGCTATAATTTTAAAAGCATGTCTATAGAATATAATTACTCCTTGATGCTCAATCTTGAGTATAAAAGTATGTAAGAATAGCAGAACGGGAAGACGACAATCAGTGACTAAAATATACAGTGTGTTTATGTTAGTATCCAACACTAAGAGTTACTAAGTGTCCCTTCGGTGCCGTGCGTCTCAGAACAACCATGTGGACTCAGAACAACCATGTGGAGCCCGCCGGACACCACTGGTTCCTCTTAACAAACAACACCGGTCTCCGTGGGCTGCTCGACTGAGGAGACCTTTTACCGGGAGAGCCAGAGCCCAAGTTCTAAATCTTTAGGTGAAGTTCTCTCTTGATGTATTTGTTTGTATTATTCCTACTTAACAAACTGCATACGCCTGTGTGCACATGTGCGCGAGTGCGCGCAAACACAACACACACACACACACACACACACACACACACACCACACCCTCTACATGTAACATTTTAAAAAGCTGAGGGTCACAAAATACTCCAATATAATATTTGCTTTAGATAAATATCACAAGTCACATATCAATTTTCTCAACCTCCACACTAGTACCAGCCTTTATTTTCAAATCTATTTTAACAAGGTATTCTAAGATTAGAGTGCATTTGATACCATTACCACAGCATGAGTTAGATTTAGTTCATAATAATTTATAGAATATTTATTCTACTGCTGGAACTATTAAGAATAACAAGGTTAAACAATCAAGGAAATGTAAAAAAAAAAAAAAAAAAAAAAAACCTAGACAATTCCAATTTTCTTAAAACAGTAACAATATTATTTTCTTACCAGTTAAAAATTAGGTCAGTAGCATAACTACAAACATTTCACATAAAGCCAACACAGATGAAAAAGCTCTTAAGCACTTTAGTCCTATAACTAGAATTAAGATGCCAGAGCACACTGAGCAGTACTGTGTGTATGAAAGAAAAACTCATTACCAAGGGAAGGTCTCCCTACTTCCTTAAGGAAGAAATGAGTCAAAAGCCTCCATAGGACATGAGGATTTGGTATGGTTTTGTTTTATTTTGCTTTGTTTTGTTTTCTGAGAAAGGGTTTCACTGTGTAGATCTAGCTGGCCTGGAACTCACAATATAGACCAGGTTGGCCTGAACTCAGAGATCCACCTGCCTCTGCCTTTTGGTGCCGAGATTAAAAGTGTAAGCCACTACACTTAGCTTATGATGTGTGTTAGATGCATGCTGTCATGGCTTAGATCCGAAAGGCTGCCCAGAGGTCCACAACTCAAAATTCAGCTCACTGTCCTTTGGCACCACTGGGAGATGGTAGAGCATTTACAAGAAACCAAGGTCAGTGAGACTGTGTCCCTGAAGGGACACTGGGTTCCTGGCCCCTGCCTGTCTCTTTTCTCCCCAACATTGTGAAGTAAGAGCTGAAATCTCACACATAACAAACTAATTCTACAAAAGTAACCCTAAAAAGAGATGCAATGCTTTTTAGGAAAAAAGAAAAAAACAGTGACAAGAAATAATAATATACAGAAATGCAGTTCTCACCCGGTCTTCTTTCTTAGGCAGCTGACCCTTGATAAGAGTCTTGGTACGCCTGAGAAACCAGCCAGACATCTTTTTTGCAAGCCTGTGCATGGCTTTTCGGCCAGTAGCAAGTTCTCTTTTTGTTGCTGTGTGTCTCTGGCCATGTTCCACTGGGTCAGAAAATTGCTTCTTGAAGTGAATTCTGCTACCTAAAAGTCCTGGCACAGCCCTTCACAAAGGCAGTAACAAAAATTTAACAGAGTTACTAATTTACCTAAAAAGAAAAGCATTCAATTCTATTGCTTGTAAGGGATATATTCAGTGGCTTACTTAATAACAACAAAAACAAGACCCAGGAAAACAGCATTCCATCTTTATGACTGTTTATAACTGAAGATGACAGACTAGTAATTCAGCATTTATTTACTCGGGGGATCAACAATAACACACTAAGACTTTTCACTTTTCCAACACTGAAACCTGCCTGGGAATGGGTATTTCTGTAAACAGTTAAGTGACCACCTTCCTAGGGAGGGAGCTGTGATTTAAAGAACCAGCAATCAGAAAACGGGGCCAGCATTCAGCTAACAAATGCTATCCCGGAAATGTCCGCACACTTCACTCACCAGTCCATGACACACCACAGCTCCTTCATGTTGTTCTGAAGGATAGTACCAGTGAGGCCAATCCGGACCTTACACTTCACAGCCTTCATAACTTCTGTAACTCGAGCTTTTGGATTCTTGATTCTATGAGCTTCATCTACAATAATAGCTGACCATTCCAAACTACAAGAGAAGGGGACGGGTAGAAGGAAGAAACAGAAAACTTCCTTACCTTAGACATTTACACTACAGGTTTGTTTTTTTAATCCCTAATACCTTCATCCTTTGATGATCCTACTCAGTTCTCATCTGCCTAAGTGACCCTAGCTCACAGAACACGCCAGGCTGGAGTTGGCCAATTAGGTGAGATTAGCTAGCCAGGGAGCTCCAGAGATCTATCTGTCTCAACCTACACATGCGTGCCACAATTTTCCGTGGGTTCTAGGGAATCAAAGTCAGGTCCATGCTTGATAGCAAGCACTTTCTAAGTCACATACCCATATGACAAGGATAATAAGGTATAAAGAACACTAACTTAGATATATAACAAAATTAAAATATGGGCTCAAGCTGTCATGCTATGTGAAACTTACTGAACTGATTCACTAGTGTATATTCATGTGCGTATAATATGTGAACACACATACACAAACATGCATGAATGCACACACATGCATACACAAAAAGATCTGAGGGCTCTAAGTGTTAAGTAGATAAACACCAATACACTTTTGTTCAACTTTTCTACAGATTACTTAATTTAAAGGTACAAAAAGATAGAACCTCTCAAGAACACAGAAAGGAAGAAATAGAAAGAAGACAGACAAGATGACTTTGAGAAACAGAGAAAACAGTCTGTAGGCAGCAGCAGAGAAGACAAGGAGCACTGATGCACATGTATAGTTCTTAAAAGAACTAGGGGTGGCAATACTGGATGACTCAGGAATCTGGAGTACATAAATACCCAACTGTTTGTTCAAGAGGTTCAAAAATAACAATTCTCACTCTACAATACATACATGACAATTATTCTCATATAAGGAAATAAAAGGAAAAGTATGACAAAATCATAATTTTCCCAAGGAAAAGGTAGATACACAAAAATCTTTAAAAGTTGTAGCATAAATATGTTGTTAGAGATGTGGATATAAAAGTTAAATATGATGATACAAACTTGCAATCCCAGCACTCAGAAAACGGAGGCACGAGTATCAAGAATTTAAGACCAGCCTGAGGTACACAGAAAGGTCTGGCTAGCCTGGGTTAGATGAAACTATCTGAAAACCGAACCAAACAGAACAAAGTGGGGGAGTGGGGAGGATGGGCAAAGGAGAGAAAGACAGCCAGACAGCCTGACTGAATAGTATCTGTAAGAGCTCAAGATACAGGTTAGGAGGACTACACAAAAAATGCAGTCTTATTTGGCTTTTTAGACATATTTAAATCTATGGACACTTCATAAAATATAATGAATATAATGGTAATAATTATATATTGCTCAACAATAATATACCATGCATTGGTCTACTCTGTGGATTGTTTACTATAAATATACAAAGTGTCAAGTACACAAAGTAGTACTCACTGAGAATAAACATAAAACTTTTAAAGTATATCAAAACAAAGACATTTGAACTAATAACAAGTAACAACAAAAAAGGAATGTCCTCATTTCTCTACTTTTATAAATATATGGTTTATAGTTATATAATTTTTGGAACTCTTAATGTTTGTGTCACATAAAATAACCACTTATATATTTCTTTAGCAAATATATGTTAAAATGCAATTAAACATGAAATCTATGTCCAGGAACACACTCAAAAAGGACAGGTAAATATTAATTAAAATATGACTATTTATAAGAGAATTTATTACATTTATCTAATTGCATAACATCTAATTTTCATGTAACATGCTGAGATCTGTAGTTAAGTTGGTAATCAACATTAAAACCTCATGTCCATCACTGACTTGGCTGTATAAGCTTGGACAAATTACTTACTAATCTCTCCATAACCAAGATTATTGTCTTCTTCCAGAATCCATAAACAGTAAAATATAAACTTATCATGGGGTAAAAATCACAACCAAAGCCTACCTAGTAAAATCTAAGTTTACCCACACTGCATTAAATATGAATGGTCTAAATACCTACCTTACAAATGCAAAGATTGTCAGAATGGACATTAAAAAAAAAAAATCAAAGTTCAACTAAATTCTACTCATAAATAAAGTCACTAAAAATATAAAGAAAATGTTGTAATACAAAAATGAAAAATATAACATGCAGTAGGCATAAGAGGACTGTTGGTAGCTATATTAGTATTACACAAACAATCTAAGAAATAAAAATAAGAAGTAAAATTAATCCATCAGAAAAAAATAAAATTTCAAAATGCTATGAATCTAAAAACAGAACTTAAAAACATATTAAAGTTACAGAACTGAGGAGATATAAATAAATAACTTATGATTTCAAATCTCATCTCAGAAATTATAAACCAACCCCAAAGAAAATAAGCAAAGACAAGGAAAACTCAAAACTATACAGATCAACCAAGGCTTCTTGACATTTAGAGAACATTATACCTAGCAACTGTAGAATAAACTTTTCAGGTGCACACGCATTACAAAGAAATAATTCCTATCATGATGTCATGTGCTATATCTCACTAAAAGGAGTAAAAACAAAGACTCGCAATGCTAATATTGGTGAGACTATGAAGCTACAGAACCCTTATACAACCCTGTGAAAGTACAATGGCATAATCACTATGGAAAACAGGTTTGCAGTTTCTTCCATTTAAACTTGCACTTACTCTAAAGCCCAAATTTTCCACTCTCATTTATCCACCCAAGGAAAAAAAAAACCCATATCTCAAAAAGGGCTTCCATAAATATAGTTCCTGACACTTTACTTGTAATAATGACAAGCTAGAAAACAAATCAAATAACTACTTTCAAATGAATGGGTAACAAAAAGAGGAACATACTCATAAGATTGAATACAATTCAACATTTAAAAAAATAATTACTGAATGATTCAGATGAATCTTAAAAACATGATGGGCAAAGGTGAATGAGAAAACTCTCAGCAGAACTGCATTAACAGAATTCTCTGGAATAGCTTGAAACAGTCTGTGGTGGCAAAAATCAAGGTGTGTGCTCATGGTGAGAACTGCACAATGTTTGACTGTAAGGAGGAGGACAGTTGGGATAATACAAATGTTTTCTCCCTTCCTTGGGATAGAGGTTGAGCTCAAGTATTCAAAGTATTTCCAAAGTAGGTGTCAGCAAAATGTGGCTGTTGGGCTAAACCCAGATTGTGAATAGTTTTTCATGGTCAACAAACTAAGAATAGTTTCATACTTTTACTAAATTGAAAAATAAAGAAGAATATTCTATAGAATAGCCTCAAAACTATGTATAGCCTCAAAATATTTACTAACTGGACCTTTACAGAAAAATCTAACTATGCCTGGTCAATATTCACGTCACTATATAAGGTGCCCCTTAGTATCTGATGATTAGTTCAGGGACCGAAATATGTGGACGTTCAAGTTTCTTACATAACATGACACAGTATCTGCATATAATCTACATGTATCTTTCTGTATTCTTCAAATAATCTGTGTAATGTGTAATAACCTCCACAATGTAAATGCTATATAAAAATATTATACTGAGTTGTTTAGGAAAATCATTAATTTGTTATAGACACATTTTTCTAGCCATGTGGAACCCATGGAAATGGAGGCTATTGATTATTGTATATGACAGGTTAATTGTAACTTGCTAGTTAATTCTAATGGAAACTTTCCACCTGTGTTTGAATAGCCCATTTTGGCAAAAGCAGATCCGATCATCCTGTCATTTTCCAGATGAGATGGCTTACCCAAATCCACATAGCTTTGTAGCATGTGCTTATTAGTATACTCTTTTTTGTTATTTTTGAGCAGAGGCTCCACTATGTTTGTTCATGCTGGCCTTAAATCCATGATCCTCTTACCTCAGATACAGAGCAGGTAAGGTCTCAGGTATGCACCATCTCATCTCACTACATTGTACTCTTGAGTACGTCTGCGTGATCTCATGCCAGGGCATTTTAGCTGATTTGAAAGAATCACTTTTAAGGTAGTTTTCTGCCATCCTCTTTCATTGACTATAATTCACACTGGTTAAAACCATGGTATTTTAGCACTTAAAAGATTTACTAGGTAACTCACATGTCCCCTCTGCTTACATGCTCTTGGTACTTGTCTGTTATCTAGTAAGGACACCTCATTTTGACCTACAATCCTATGTAAACAGTCCAATGTTTCTTAATTACATCCTTAAACATGATTACATTCTAATATGGAGACCTATACACATGAATTGGGAATTTGGGCACAAACTAGGTCAGAACAAATCCCTTAGTTGGTTTTCTTCCATCAACATAGCTCAGCATACCAACAGGGGCTTTCTTCTCTATAACTTGCTGGAAATACATCAGGGGTGTCCTACTGATCCAAGGTGCAGATCAAAATCTTCTAAGTGGTTTTCAATACTGCTGTAGGTATCATCTATGCAAAGCACTGTACATGGGACTTGGGAGAAATCTTTCCACTCTCTAAAATGCGCTGTTTAGAAAGGCGTCCTGTTCTGAGTTTAAGATAAACAATATGAAGTTGTGGGAGATGTCCAGATGGAGTTAGCTATCACATACTATGGTTTATAACCCTGACATGAAAATCAGGCTAAAGGAGCTTGAGTTTTCAGCCATGATATAAAGGTGCACATAACTGATGTTGGCAGCACACTGCCAGCACTACTCTCTTGAGTTTACCTGTTAAGCTCCTCCAGACACAAGCGTAGTGTTTCATAGGTTGTCAGAGCAATTTCACATTTCCTCTGCTTTAAACGAATCAGCTCATTGTCTTTTTTGCTACCATGTAAAACAATAACTCTGAAATATCCCCAGGTATCCAATTCATCCTTCCAGTTGTAGAGGACAGAAAGAGGAGCAACTATTAAGAACATCTAAAAATAGGAAGAAAAGCATCCACATTTTTAATAAGAACTCCAACATGAAATAGCACAGTTATCAGTAGTTCCACTCTTTGATTTTGATGCTATAAGTAGGTAATTAATATAATTGATTGGTTTGCTAAATGTAGACAAAAAAAAAATCCTCAAAAATATTCTTTGCTTAATTAGTTTTTTGTTAGAACAAAGAAGGTAACACACTGAAAGGAATAGTTATTTTTCATTTCTATTCTTAAAGGCACTGAAGAAAAGTAACTCTCTAAAAGAGAGAGCAATAACATTAGGATCCCAACAATAAATTAAAGAGCTGTGCAAAGCAAACAGGCAGCCTCCTTCTCTGAACAGTCTTTTGGGGCTGCTTCCTTCTCTTTCCTACTCCCCTTTTCTCAGATTCTCTCAGTTGAAGGCATGAAAAACTGGAAACCTAAAGCAAGTAGAGGACCTCTACCTAGGTTTCTGTCAGTAACTACCTGTGTTTATTTCCACATACCCTGCCTTCCACCTGTGGCTAGAGGTTAACTGCTTATGTTCTTCAAAGTCAACAAGGTTTGATTCTACTCGGTGGCTCTTGTCTTATCTTTCTATCAGTCTAGAATCAACATGGTAAAACTAGCCCCTGCCTTCTCCACACACCAGCTTTATTTTTATAAAGGACCACTTTTATCAACTGGCAAACAAAAGTCAAACTGAAACAAGATAAAGCATGTTTTCTCTACTGCATATCTCTAGCTACCAGGCTCTTCCTTCAGAGCTACGTTTTATGTATCCATACTTATTACCTCTATCCCCAGTTCTCTACTGAACTTCTAGCTATTTGGAAATAAGCTACAGTCTGGATATGAAATGTTCTCCAAAGGCATGTGTGGTAAAGGCTTGGTTCCCAGGGAGATGGTGGGACTTTAGAAAGGCAGTGCCTTGTGAAGGGAAAATGGACCACTGGGACACAGTTCAATGCTCTTGGAGAACATCTCTCTGATCGTTTTCACTTTCTCCTCCCTGAAGTGAGCAGCTTCCTCCAGCATTCCTATTATGATGTACTGCATTGCCACAGGCTGTAAAGCCAAGAAGACAACTGATCATGAACTACAACCTCTAAAACTAAGAGCCAAAATAAACTCCTTCTTTTACATTACGTTTACGTTATCAAGTAATTTGTCACAGTGACAGAAAGCCAATTAATTCAGCTTTCAACTAGAGCAATCTAGTTTTCACAGTGGTGCTTGGAGACTCCACTTTTGTCTTTTAAACCTGAATACAACTCTCATCAACTACTTAAAACCTTTTATGTTTTTATTTTTCTTTATGACCAATACTCCTAGGTCATTACGTATATGGGATTATTGGTAAACTTTTATAAAGGATTATACTTGCCCATTCCCAAGAGATGAAGCAATAAAACATACTATAAAATAAAAGGTTCTGTGTAATAGTTCATCAGGCCACTTATGACTTATAAGAAACAAAGTATGTGACCGTATTTGTAAAGAGAAGGAAGAAAACAAAAGCCCAGCTGAAGCTAACTTTCACTAAGCTTTTGTTATTGTAATTTACCTTATGATTTAATTTTTCTTCTACTTTCAAATACAAAATCAAGGCTCAAAATGCTCAAAATTGTGATGCCTCTCTTTGAATTTTTGTATATTACAAGATTAAAATCATGGGTACAAGCTTCATCTGTGTACTCAGGAGTTTTCTACAGTTCCAGTAGTTCCTACCCTTACAACTGCAGTGCTAAAAATTTAACCCACACTTGTCACTCCAGAAGTTGATGAGATGTGTATATATAAAATTTTCAAAGTAGCATCACCATTTGCAATGCAAACTCCCATGACTGATGCTTCTTAAACCTGCTTGGCTCCTTATTTTTCCTTCATAGTATTTATGTTTTATTTAGCCTTAACTGTCAATTTGACATAGCCTAGTCATCTAAGAAGAGAAGCGTTAATTGAGGAATTTTCTAGCTCAAACTGGTCTATGGGAACGTCTGTGAGAGCTGTCTTTATTAATGTCCTAGCCTACTGTGGGCTGTACTGTTCTTAGGCAAAGCTATACTGGGCTGCGTAAGAAAACTAGCTAAAGCATGAACCTGCAAGAGAGAATGAGCCAGGAAGCAGTGTTATGCCATGGTTCCTGCCTCCAGGTTCCTGCTGTGAGTTCCTGGCCTTCAATACTAGACTATGACCTGAAAGTGTAAGGTAAATAAACCTTTTCCTCCCCAAGCTGTATCTGACCAGAGTGTTTTGTCCAGCAACAGAGAGGAAACAAACTTTCCAACTGTTTCAACTATACAACAAGAGCTTAAAAGGTGGTAAATATAAGTACAGTAACTGCAAAGCATTTTTATTCAGTACCATACAACATCTTTCTTACACCGGTACTGTAACTATTAGGAAATTCTTCTTTCATTTTTCAATTTTAACTTTCTGTGTGTGTGTAGTGCATGTTTGTGTGCACATATGTATAGGACAGATTAACTTTGAATGTCTTCCTATCTGGCTCCCCACAGGAAGACCAACAGAATCAACTAACCTGGACCCTTGGAGCTCTCAAAGACTGAACTACCAACCAAAGAACATACACCGGCTGGACCTAGGCCTCTCCACATATATTTAACAGATGTGCAGCTTGGTCTTCATGTGGATCTTGAACAACTGGAGTGGGGGCTATCCCAAAAGTTGTTGTCTGTATGTGGGCTATGTTCTACTAATTGGGCTGCCTTGTCTGGCCTCAGTGGGAGAGGAAGCACCTAGCCTTGCAGAGACATGAAGCCAGAGTGTGAGGATACCGAGAGGGCTCCCAACCACTAAGAGAAGGGAGAGGGGACAGGGGAAGGATTGTGGGTCAGGGTGGCTGGGAGGGAGACAGTGAGCAGGATGTAAAGTGAATAATAAATAAAAAAGGAAGGAAGGAAGGGAAGAAGGGAGAGAGGGAAGGGAAGGAGAGAGGGAGAGGGAGAGAAGGAGAAAAAGAGAGAAGGAGAAAGGGAGGGAGGGAAGAAGAAAAGCAACCAAGCTGGTTTTGGTTGGCAAGCTGGGATCTGCCTATCTGTTTCCTGGCACCAACATTACTTTTCTATACAGGTTCTGGGGTACGAATTCATGTTATCATCACAGCAAGTACTTCACCCACTGGTCTATCTCTCTACCCACCTCCCTTTTAGTATACATTTTTCTTAGAATCTCCAAAGTTTGATCTTTATAATATTTTTAATTAACTTACTATGATTTATTTCATAAAGACCAAACTACAGTATAAACTGAGCCTAAATATAATGAATCATCCCAAGAAGCAAGCACTTGAAATGCATGATTTGTGTCTTTTCCCTTAGGAATTCATTGGCACTTATATTTCATGCATTCCTCAAAGACTTATTCATACCTGAAAGTTTTAGAATATATATACAATAATCTCTCTCACACATACATACAGCCCTAGTTCAAACTACTAACTCTTAATTTGTAACATTTAATTCATTCATTGTTTATTTTTCAAGAAGAATGAAATCAGTCTTTTGGGTTCTGTTTTGATTCTGGCATTATCTTTATCTTTTATTTTATTTATTCTCTCTTTTACAAAACTTCCTTCAAAAATGTATGCTACTTCAAATGGACTATATGAAAACATATGCACTGCTGCCAATCAAACGAAGAACACATCTGAAAACTAATCTGTACAGAGCTGTGCACCTGGAAAGGACTCCCAGCAGAGTAAAACAGTCCAGGAAGATGGCAATGAGTACAACACCCCCATCCCTCACAGAACTGAGAAGGGCACACTGTACCTATTTGAAAGAAATCACAAAACAAACAGCCATAAGAATAATAACAGAATCCAACAGACTGAAGCAGTTGGAAGGATTAGATCAATAAAAACAATGCCCAGGGATTTTAAGAAAAATCAATGGAATCAATATTTTGTCAAAAAAGTTTACTCTGCCACCAATATTTAGCTTCCCCTATAAAAAATGTACTCTACATATCTTTAAATTAAGAAAAAATATTTACTAAATTTATGTTTTTATACATATGTGCACCACATGCATACAGGAGCCTATAGAGACTAGAAGCATCAGATCCCCTAGAGCTGGAGCTGAAAATGATTGTAAGCTATGGATGCTGGGATTCAAACCCTCGTCCTCTGCAAGAGCAGTAATCTCCTAACTGTAAAGCCATCTCTCTAGCCCCTGAGCACATTTTTCAAAAGTGAACTTATTTGGTAGAATTCTACAGTAAATATTAGGGCTTTGTGGGTGGGAAGATTTCAAAGATGGAATATTAGGTACTTCAACAAAAAGGAATTTCCCTTCAATAGACAAAAAAATAAGTTCAGCATTGAACTACCATCTAACATATACAACAGAATAATTTTTATCTTTATTTTATAATTTATAATTATTTGGATCAAGTTATAAGATAAGATTTTGAGCTCAGAAATCAACAAGTAATTTGTCAACTGAGTAACCAATATTCAAATGAAACTTATGAAACCAACCTTAAAGAGATTAATGAAAACCAACAAAAACACAATATAAATGAACAACCTCAGTCATAACAGAAAATTTAATATAAATTTCTCAGAACTCAGTTGCTGAAATAAACAAGAAAATCATATCAGAAGAGGAGACACAGCTGCCATCTGTCCAGGGCTGAGTTATTTTTTAGAGATGGTCACTCACAGGAAGTCAGGATTCTTCACTATACTAAAGAAAAGTTTCAGGATAAGAAAGTATGAAACAGAGTTGCAGTTTATTAAGAAAAGATTTTAGCTCAGGTTCAAGCATGGATTTAACATAGAGAAAGGTATTTAGGAAAAGGACAGTACATATCCACATATGGACATGAGCTTCTCAAGAGAGTTGAGCTTAACTGCCTTAGTAGTGGCCATATAAATAATTTTGGTGGATATGAGGTTTCTTTGTAAATAATTTCTAATTCCCTCCCCCCAAATGGTTTTTCAGTAAATGAGATAATAGGGTATTTCCCGAGACACGCTGGACAGGTTTACAGGTGACAAATGCTGAAGATTATATTGTGTCAAAAAGTTTCCCCGTAAACATAGGCTTTCCCATGAACAAAGTTTATAGTCTAGTCAGCATCTCAAAAAAGAGTAAGGCAACTCAAAGGTCTTTCACAACTATTAAACTTAGGTCTTATGCAAAATTCATTATCTTGGTATTCTTATACAGAATGTCCCTATCATTTGTACACAGACAATCCTCACAGTAAATCTGCTAATTGTGCTGGAATTCTTGACATTCAGCAGGCAAGAGGATCACTGTATTTCTAACTTGCCTTGATTACAGGATTAAGGCTTTTAACAAGGCAGTGATGTAGCCACAGTAACAAAGAAACAAGTGGATATTTCCAAACAATAGAGTACACAAAATAAAACATCAAAACATTAAAAGTACTTTAAATAGAAAACATTATGGTTATATTATTCTGTAAAAAAAGCACACAGAGCTAAGCTGTTCCATCATTCTGTATCAAATATTTATAATCATTTGGAAATTTTAAGACTTCTCTTTTAAATAGTACTTGGATAAAGAGAACAAAATTGGAGTTGCAGATATTTAGAGAAAAATAATGAAAACAGTACTACTTTCCAAAATTGGAATGGAGCTAAAATAGTACTCAAAGGAACATTTACACATTAATAGAATTTATTAGACTATAAGACAACACAAATTTAATAAAATTTTAGCTAGAGAAGATCTAATAAAACTAATGTACACTGTGGCAAAGGATTTCAGTATATGTGCACACACATAATTCAGTATATGTGCACACACAGGGAGAAAGCAAGGAAGGGAAAAACAAGGGAAGGCTCCACTGTCACCTTTGTCAGCCACACAGAGGATACATTCTGCTATTCCCACTCTCTCTCTTGCTGGAACATTCTGAATACATTTAACTGTATTTACAGGTTTTTTTTTTTTTGTTTTTTGTTTTTTTTTTTTCGAGACAGGGTTTCTCTGTATAGCCTGGGCTATCCTGGAACTCACTCTGTAGACCAGGCTGGCCTCGAACTCAGAAATCTGCCTGCCTCTGCCTCCCAAGTGCTGGGATTAAAGGTGTGTGCCATCACTGCCCGGCCTGTATTTACGTTTTAAATCACACTACTTTTCTTCCCTTTTTGTCTTCCCAGTCTAGTTGTAATAAGTGGCATATGATATATAAACTCTGTAGAACCATTTAGCACCACAGAACTGAATCTGGAGCTAAAAGTAAGCTTAAACCTTTACAATATTTAAACACATTAAGGGTCATCACTCTAGGATAAAACTGAATCTGACACTCAGTATGCATGGATGCTATTAAAATAGTAAGATAATTTAAATAATAACAAAAATACCAAAAATTAGTAACTTCCAATTTTTTATATAAAAATGACCTTTTTGAGGTCATTGGAGTAAACTTCTCAGTAATCTTGTGAATAAGGCTTATATAAAAGAAACTCCATCTTAGAACTTGAGGAATATAGTTCATTACATTTATAAAATAATAACTTTTCATCAAAGCATTCCATTTTTATTCCTATCTAATTTTTAGAAACTGAGGACAGTATAAAAGCACATAAGGAGACGGGGGAGGTGAGTCAGTTGGTAAAGGACTTGCTGTGCAAGCATGAGAACCTGAGTTCAATCCTCAGCATCCATGTTTTTAAAATACTGGGTGGGAATGAACACCTGTAATGCTAGCACTGGGGAGGCAGGAAAGAGCGGGTTCCGGAGCCTCGCCGACCAGCCAGTCTAGCTGGATCAGCAAGTTCCAGATTCACCGAGAGACCCTGACTCAAAAACTAGGGTGAAGAAGACACCTGTCATGAGCCTCTGACCCTGACAGCACAGAGACACTTGTGCAGGTTCCTCTGCATACACATGCGCATG